>CM060922.1:499451955-499741955 GCA_030737875.1 Allium sativum
CACAACGGAATCAAAGCAGACACAAATCTCAAGGCGGAACGAATAAAGTATATTATATAACATAACTTTTTAAATACACATTTGTAACTGTATACACATACCATCATCAGAGTACAACACATACAACACAATAGGAATGAACTGTAGATATCTAACGCTGAAGCCTCCTGCTCCTAGCTCTTCCAAGGGTATCTGTAACAACTTGAACTACTTAACAACCCATACAAATTTGGGCATCCAAGAGTTTAGAGTAAAACAAAACAAAAAAATTCTGGGTCAGTCATCGGACTGGTGTGAATAAACTCCAATCACTTGATTTACCTTTAAAAATCCTTTTAAAGAAAAGATATTCGTAAGACCAATCCACACATAAACGTGGATGGTGTTTACCTTACGATAACCCAAAACATCTTTATATCAAAACTCATATGATATTATAATAGTGTTTAAATCAAATAAATAACAATCTAGCTGAACGCTTGCATCTCACGTCTATATACATAGTATACAATCAAAAAAGCCATAGGCGCTTATTGGGTAATGGATTTGCGCTATGACAAGGTATAGAACCACCTTCCGATAATGTATCTCTAGAGAAGAATACACTAGGTTCAACAAGAAAATCTTTCAACCTGCCCACACACGACCGACCACTCATTTCGCTTGAGTGTACCGAATGTATTATCACCCATGGTTGTAATCAGCAATCATTACTGGAAGAATACAACAAGTATAGAATAACAAGTGAATGAATTTTCTCTAGATCAGGTGATAATACACCCTAATGGGTGTGACCCATATAGCCATGTTGCCTGCCCGATTTTTGTCATTTACCGGTTGATGAGGCTTGAGGCTACACTTTACCTTTATAACACCATAACATCATTCACTTTGAATGTCACATCGTCAGATCTGTCAAATCACTAATTGACATCCTTAAAAATACACTCGGTGTTAAGCTAAGAGAAGTTTCATTCTCCGCCAACAACCATGGTACGTTTGAAGAAATCAATGTACGTGACCACTTGGAAATACTCTGCCAAACATCCGTTCTTCAAGCCTTTTTGTCAATTGGTCAAATGAGGAGATGGGCCGTGGCGATAATCTAGTAAACTAGGCGGTCGCTACACCTTAAACAAATATAGGGAATCACTTGCATTTGATAGCATCATTCGCTTTTGCGATGTACACGTACCAGTTATTTATTTGAAGGTGCTTCTAAGAATTGAATTTTGCAGCATACACCATCATTGTTGGAATGTTGAATCGACGAGGAATCTCCTCGCACTAAATAGCACATGTGAATAGGTGGTGGCTCCAAGGGACATTCTGGTTGTTACCATTTTACCATTGTCTTTCTCAGAATAACCATCAAATCATGGCAATCAAGTTTTGGATGATTATTGTTTATCACTGCACTGCAGCACGGGTTTGGGTGAAACATTATTTCGGTTTGGATCGGAATGCCCCATGTGATCTAGATCGGCATGATTGATATGATTCATATTGTCTTGATCCATGTGATCTAGATCGACATGGTCTATGTGCTAACTAGTCTCAACAGATTCAGATCGGCTAATGTCATGTGACCCAGATTGGCCAGATCCACGTGATTTGGATCAACATGGTTATTGTGCCTTGGACCTTCGTTGATCCAGAAACCATGTCTAGATGAAAGTTTTGGTTGGTTTGCACAACATTTCCAGTTTCTTTCTTTTAGTCCTCCGGTGTTGGTTGTTGTATCTTTGCTCTTTATGGCCATTGTTGCAAAATTCATTCTAGGTTTCAAAAATATCTGAGTAGTTAATGGTCAAAACTAGTATTTCCCTTCGTGGAATCGTTATTCACTAGTAGATGAGAAATTTGCCAATTTAGGATTGGATTTCTCAAGTGAAAGCAGCAAAATATTTGCACCAAAATTGGTCCAAACACCTAAGAATTATATGTAGAGCATGAAGAAGTTAATCATACATAGAGCGAAACCATAAAGAAATCAATAGAAAACAATAATAAGTCATGCACAAAAATTTGTAGTGGTTCAGCAGTAAAGGCCTGCATTCACTTTTCAGAAATATTTCTTTCTTCCATTTGATTTTTTACAAGTACAAAATTAGGAACAATGAAGATCCGGACTAGTACAATTTCTCGAGAAAAATGTCAAGAGTGCCAAAAGATCCTTCCTTTTGCCTAGGCACCTTATATATATATATATATATATATATATATATATATATATATATATATATACATATGCATATGCATGGAGGCCCGAAAGTCTCGAAAAAATGAAGTGGAGAACATGTAAGAGGTGAATAACGTGGATAGCCTACATTCACCTAAACCGATCCGGATCGTGTACGGTGGTGCTATCCTAATCGTGCACTTCCCTATGCCGATTCGGATTGACACTTACTTCCTTCCTCATCGTATTCATGCTTAGACTTTTGGTTTGGAGCTCTTTGTAGTGGTTAAGCTTATGTGCGGATCAAGAGTTGACTTGCCATATCTAAACTTGATTAAGTATGTGGATAAGCAAACTCGGATTCATGGGGATAAGGCTATAGTAGGCCGATCTAAGCTTGGTGGGAAAAACAATCTAGACTGAAGTGCTTTTGAGCATGTGCACATGTAGAAATAAGGCAACCTGATGTCTTGGAGTTGGAGTTATACATGGTTGTTTCGTGCATGATGATCTGGCATCTTAGGCAAACATGTGGGGCGAGTTGATCCAGACTCATTGACTTTTTTAAGAAGTTGACCGATCCATGCTTTATACCTCTCGAGCCTGGGTTCTTATCACTTCGTATTAATATTCTTTCGAGCTTGTCTGGCTGTTAACCCTAATGTTTGGGCTTAACACCCAGGTCTTCAGATCATCAATCTGGGTGTTTAACCAATAATCATCGGGCCATATCTCGTTAATGGTCTAGAATAGCCAGGCCAAAAGGCCGGATAACAGAAACCGAAATAGAAGCGTACATACCTGGATTAGCTGTAGAAGACAGGAGAAGACGAAGGCATGATAAGAAGCATTGGATCTGGAAACACTTTTTCTAACCCTAAATCTTGCGATATAGTTCGATGTCGATCTAGGGTTAATAAAATGCGTTGATTCGCGGATGTTAGTCGACGACATCGACATTGCTCAGTATTTTCTAGGCCTTTTTAATAGACATGAAAAATGTGATTTAACATCAAATATGTTGATCTAAGGTCTATTTGACTTCGCAAATTTTCAATGAGGTCGCCGAAATTACGATGTTATGCTATTGATACAGTTTTACATTTAATAGACGCAAATAATCATGTTTGCTTATTTATTTGTTGCATTTTTAAATGACAACGGCTGCAAATTGTCTTTTATAATTTTTAATCCTTTTCATAGACCTGTTGTTATGACTATTATTAGAAATCTGATGCAAACGATACTATTTGCTTTGGTTTATAGCTCAACTAACGCAAATAAGATGCCACAACATGCAAATTGTGTAATAGAGACGGAAATATGAGTTATAGGTAACCTATGAGACCTAAATCTAGCAGGTTATATGAGAATAAAAGAAACTAAAAGCAGTAGGGACATAAGATTTTAACAGTGGTTCAGAAATCTGGTCATTTCCGAAGGAAGCAATATTTGTTCTAATCAAATTTCAACAGGAGTGGATTCAACTTAAGAAGGAAGATAAGAGTTCAACAAAAAAGGGAACAAATTCATCGTAGCTTAACAACATTTTACCATTTCCCTTTTAAGGTTTTGTATGCTTTAGGATTTATATAGCCTTTTCAATATTTTTATTATGATGCATGACATTTATGTGAAAGATCAACATGTATCTACTATATGGTTTATTCTATTGTTTGTCGTTTTAATTTAATAACTTAAAATGAACGTTGGTTGCTTTGTTTATGTGCGAATAATCTGTAAGTATTTGTACTATGTTTGATTTTTTTTATTTATTTGGTTGGTGATTTATATTTTGAGGAATTACTTGTTATGTGATATTTTGTCCTCTCTTTTTATCAACCTCCGTAATATATACTTTTAAACATTTGAATTATCTTACACTTTATTTAAAGAAAATAAAGATTTCAATGCAAAAGCCAAAAACTGTATAAAAATATACTTCTATTCACATTGATTTTCACATTTTCACTCATGAATCATTATTGTGCAAGCTGAATTTTTGAACATTTTTGGGGTTTCATATTAATATAAACACATTTGCTTTGAGTTTCCTCACTAAAAGTATCCAACTTTACCTTTAATATTTACATGACTGCTAAATGTAGCAACAGCCTAGATATTATCCCCACTTCCCCATAATTCAAAACCTCCCATACCAAACTGTTACAAAGCTGGCAGTTTGAAAAAAAATAGCCTACAAATGACAACTCTATCCCCAGCTCCAGTGCCAAGCAAACCTCCACTCCCCCAATTAATACCTAATTTCCCCGCGAATCCGAAATCTCTACTTCTCCATCATTCAAAATCCATCAAAGATATTAAACAGATCCACGCTATTCTAATCAAAACCTCTTCCATTCACACACCTCAAGTCCTCGAAAACCTTCTAGAAGCTTCCAGCCTCTCCATTCCAAACCACCTAAGCTATGCACTCAAGGTATTCGAGCTTTCTACCAATCCCCATACCGAAGCATACAACATCATCATACGTGCCTTCAACCTACGCCATTCGTACGAAAGGTCTATTCTTTTGTTTCAAGACATGGTTTTATACAACGTACGTGCAGACAAGTATACGTATTCCTGTGTATTTAAATCGTGTTCGAGAATAAGGGATTTGAAGTTTGGGAAAATGGTGCATGCTCATGTCGCTAAGTTTGGTTACGGGTTGGAAGATTTTGTTTTGAATAGTATGATACATATGTACTCAAGTTGCGGCGAGGTTGATATTGCTAGAAGGTTGTTTGATAGAGTGTCTGAAAGAGGAATTGTTACTTGGAATGCTATGTTTGCTGGATATTTCAAAGCTGGAGATTGGGAAGAGATTATAGATCTGTTTAGGAAGATGTTAGACTTGGGGGTTGAGTTTGATGATGTAACGTTGATTAGTGTGCTCATGGCATGTGGTAGACTTAGTGAATTAGAGTTAGGTGAATGGATTCATGAGTATGTAAAGGAATATATACCAAACCCAAATCAAAATTTGATGACTTGCATCGTTGACATGTATGCAAAGTGTGGAAAGGTTGATAAGGCAAGGAAAGTGTTTGATGAAATGACATGTCATGATGTAGTTGCTTGGAGTGCAATGATTTCAGGTTATAGTCAATGGAATAGATGTAAAGAAGCCCTTGAGGTTTTTAATATGATGCAAGTTGCGAATGTGGAACCAAATGAGGTGACTATGGTTAGTGTCTTATCTTCTTGTGCTGTTTTGGGAGCTTTAGAAGTTGGAAAATGGGTGCATTCTTATATAAAGAGGAAAAGATTGAAAATTACCGTTAATCTTGGAACTGCACTTGTGGATTTCTATGCAAAGTGTGGATGCATCGAGAGTGCATTAGACGTTTTTAAAAAGATGACAATAAAGAATTCATGGACTTGGACTGTATTGATCCAAGCGTTTGCAAATAATGGAAACGGATTAGAGGCACTCGAGTTTTTTTCTTCTATGCTTGAAGCTAAACTCGAACCTAATGATGTAACTTTTGTAGCTGTTCTTTCTGCTTGTAGTCACGCTGGTTTGGTGAAAGAAGGTCAGCACTATCTAGACAGCATGAAAGAGTCGTATGGAATTAATCCAAGAATTGAACATTATGGCTGCATGGTTGATATTCTTGGAAGAGCAGGTCTCATTGAAGAAGCCTATGATTTCATAAAGAGAATGCCTTTGAAACCTAATGCTATAATTTGGAGAACACTGTTATCTGCATGTAAAATTCATAAAAACGTGGAGTTTGGAGAAGAATCCTTAAAACAGATTATGTTATTAGAGCCAAGACATAGCGGTGACTATATACTTTTGTCAAATATATATGCGTCCGTAGGCAGATGGGAAGATGCTATCAAAGTGAGGAATGAAATGAAAGAAAAAGGAATCAAGAAAATACCTGGCTGCAGTTTAATGGAACTGAATGGGAGTATATATGAATTCTTTGCGGAAGACAGTGCACATCCTGATTCAAAAGCAATATATGATAAGGTAGATGAAATAGTTGCGAGAATAAAGAAAGTTGGGTATGTGCCAATTGTATCAGAGGCAAGATTAGATGCGGAGGAGGATGAGAAGGAAGTCTCAGTTTCACACCATAGTGAAAAGCTAGCTATAGCATTTGCTCTTATAAAATCTTCACCTGGAACTACCATTAGGATATCCAAAAATCTCAGAGTCTGCGTGGATTGTCACGAGGCAACCAAGTTGATTTCCAAGGTTTATAAAAGGGAAATTATCGTACGAGATCGTAACAGATTTCATCATTTCAGAGATGGGCATTGTTCATGCAAAGGTTATTGGTAAAGAGGGAGCACGTATTACTTTTGGTGCCGCTGAATCTGGAGGTAATTTGAATTGTAAGAGTTATTTATGAATTGATGAGATTATTCCCATGGATGTCGGTTTTTGATTAAAAATGTTTTCAATGACAATATAAACCGGTGTCATTATGTAATTTATATATACATCAACAGTTACTGAAATTCTGTTTCTTTCAGCAGTAAATCCTATTTTACGATTCACACTATTTTCCTGATTTTTTTTTTCTTTATTTATTTATTTTGGTTCTGAAGAGTTTTACCAAAAATACTAACCGTTGGTTATGTATATAAGTTGATATATAAATGTTGGAGTAATTTTGTTTCTTTCAGTAATACCTAATTGGACATTTAGATTAGAACTCTCAGAGCTTACCCATACCCATTTATCCTTCTAACACCCCTTTTGAGTCAACCCGTTTATGGACTTTTATTAAATGGAATAATGGATCATAAAATGGGTGATTCGTTTTTAAAAGAGTTATAAATGAGTAACCCATTTAACTTCGTACATACGAAGTCGTTATATTTTAAAACGGTGGTAACTTTTTGATACCATCTCGAAACCAGACGAGGTTTCGACCGATTAACTCCTACTTGAATTTAAAAAAATTAGGTTGTGTTTGGTTTCAAGTTTTTTGATTTTGGGTTTTCGTACATACAAACGTACGAACGACGTACACACATCGTGAAAAACGATCGTTTTACAAAATGAAATTAACACACAAAACAAAAAAACATTCTTTTAATTGTTTTCCGTATTTTAAGAAACAATGGAAGAACGATGGCAAATTCATTCATCCGTCGTCCTTCCATACCCTCCATCACCTTCTCCGTCTTTGCTCCGTCACCCCGCTATCCTTTAAATCCTCGCAACTTTCGAAATTAATTTCGAAAACTCAAAACATAAAATAAACCAAACACTAACTTAAATTTTAGGGATTTAAAAATTTTAAATTTTCAAAATTTGAATTTTCAAAGTTTCATGCTTCAAATTTACAAATTTTCAATTTTTCAGATTTCAAAAGTTAGTATTTCAAAGTTTCAACTTTTAAATTTCAAATTTTCACTTGTCAAAATTTCAAAATTCATATTTCATATTTCAAAATTTCAAATTCCAAAAGTTCAAAATTTTCCAAAGTTAAAATTCTAAATTTCAAATTTTCATATTTTAAACAATTGCTTTTGTTTGCCAAAAGTGCTCTTCGAAAATAATAGGTTAAATTCCTATATTTGAACTTCGTCTACATTCGAAGTCGCTAGTTTTTTTGTTCAAACTACAGTAATTTCTTTTTACTATTTCAGGATCGAGCAAGACATCGACCGATGAATTCCTACCTAAATTACGGACTGTTTGAAACACTAGGATACCTCATATTGTAAGCGAGCGTTGTAATTCTCCAAGGTGACTAACATTTTTACTTAGAAAATAATAAACTACATTCTCATATTTGAACCCCACCTACATATGAAGTCGCTAATTTTTTTTCGAACTGCAGTAACTTCTTCATACCGACTCGGAATCAGGCAAGGCTTCGACCAATGAACTCCCTCCTAAATTACGGATAGTATGTAACACTTAGATACTTTGTCTTTATTTCGAATGTTATAGTTTCCCAAACTGACTAATGATTGTACTTAGAAAATAGTAGAATACATTTAAGTGGGTTAAATGGGTAACCCAAGTGGGTTGGGTCGGGTAAACCTTTATGTTAAATGGATCAGAATAAATGAGTTGTAAATGGATTAGGTCAAATTTTGTTCGACCCTCATACGATCCTACATGACCTATTTGACACCCCTAATTTAGACTATTCAAAATGGAAAGAGGAATGACAAATCGAATAGAAATTTCTTGTGGGAACCTATGAATAATTAAACACGTGCTTATCTTGCTCTCTACAGTTAAATTGTCTCATTTTCCCAATACTTTGAAGAAAATAGTATTAGAATAGATAGATGCACAGATTACGGTGAAGTGTATGTTTGCAAATGTGTATGTGCATATATCTAAGTGATGTCTACAATGCAGTTTTGCGGTGCTAGGGGCCATGCGAAGCACTTTGTTCTATCTAAGTAATATCACCCCAGTTGGCGTGTGAGGTTTGGTGGGTTTTGCTCCGTAAGGAGATGCTTACTCGAGATTAGGTCGGAGAAAGCTAAATGTAGAATAGATGAGACCATCAAAAAGAGGATGGCCTAAGGACCCATGACATCACCATTTTCGAGGGTTACAGATGAAAGTGGTACAGATTAAGGAGCTTAAGGCTAGATTAACACAAGAGGAGGATGAATAATATTTTCTTAAATTTGTGAATCGTTTAGAAATATTTTCAATCATGATTATGAGTATATGTACAGAATGATCACAGAATCAAGTAAGTAAAAATGCGATAAGAGTAAAAAGCAGTAAAGGAAAGAACATACCAGGAAATTTTATATTGGTTAGGAGTTATACTACATCCAGTTCTGCACTGCTTACGGTTTTTATTAATATAAGCAATTACACTTCCCAATTTCAAGGCTACAAGGAGAACCCCTTCAAAACTCGGACCTCTGACCTCTGGGCAGACCATTCTAATTTGCAGGCCAAAAATCCTCACTCTAATGGATTTTCGAGCAAACAAGTCGCTCTCAATTGCTTTTTACTGGGCATAGTCAAACCCACTAGATTCAAACACTACACCATAACAGCCAATTTGGCACACAAGGACGCAGATATAAAATACGACTTAAAGCCATATCATATTTGATAGTGCTCAGATCCGTATCAAACTACATTTTGTGATCCGCATCACCCCAGACGCCCTAAATCTGACCGTCCATTAACGAAGCCCCGGATCAGTTAATTTGATACGGCTTTGGACCAAATCAAATTCGTATCATATTATGCATCACATTATGCACTCGGAATAAAAATTTTGGCCGCTCCCTTTTTCCTTTGTTTTACTTTAATGGTGACCAAAAACCTAAATTGGGGTTTTCGGTCACCAAATCGTGCCTGCACCTTTCTTTGGAATCTCCTCCTCCGACAGAGACGAACAACCCTCTCCTTCGACAGACACGCAGCAACCCTTGGTCTCCCTAGCCCTCCTTCGACAGCAGGTATGTGTTTCCATTAAATTGTGGCATGCATGCCTGATAGTTGGGAACAAATTGAAATCTTTGTGTGATAGTTGAGCGTTGCTTTGTGTTAGTGTGTTAGTTGTTTCAATTGAATTGGTTAGTGTAAGTGTATTAGCTGATTGCTACTTTTTTGTAAGGGACAGATCTGTGGTTATACCCTAGAATCAAAGAAATCAATTTTGAATCTTGTATTGTGATAATGTAAAAAACATCTGAATTACTATCGTAAACATGTATGGTATAATTTTAGATTGCGGTTAATCCATGAAACAAAGAAATAACAATGAGTTAGTCATAAGGATGCAGTAACCTTTAGTAATGTTAAGATGTTTAATGTCAATTGTCCATAACATGATTCTATTTGCAATAGCCATTTGATGATATGTTATTTAGATCGTTTGCCACGTTGAATATGAAATGTGACGGAAAATGATCAAAGGATAATTATAGTTCAATATTTAACCATGATTTCATCGTCATTTGACTGTTGTTTGCTTATGCTTGAAATTTAAATTGGGTTGTTTTATAACAAGTTTACTCTGTTTTGAGAGATAGCAAGTATATTGAAAATATTTTAACAGGTTCTTTCTGGTTAATATTTTAATAGGCGATCCACTAGGTGGATGCATTTTAGCTCACGTGTAGGGTCGGGTATCCATGTTTATTAGGTTTATCCAAATGTCGGATGCTGCTGCACTTAACCTTAGTAAAAAGCTGCTTTCACTAGCAATTTTCCCCTACTTTGTAGCCACTGTAGTGTAAGTTGCAGTACATAGTCTGCTTCAAAGAAACTGAAAGTTGCAAGTGAAAGCAGTTTTTTCCAAAGGTTAAGTGAAGGGGCATTCGACATTTGGATAAAGTTAATAAGCATGGATTACTGACTCGACGCGTGAGCTAATATGCATCCACATGGACGATCGCCTAGTAAATTCTTAATCAAAAAGTCGAGTATGTGTGTCATCCGAAGATGATGATTCGATATCTTTAGACGTTGGAGCAGGTATATATTTTACACTTATCTTTACGTAGTATCTTACATAAGAATTAAATGGACATGTTGTGTGCATATCTTGAATATTTTTTTGGTTTATTTGTTACTTTTTGTGTGTATAGGTGAATATTCTGAATGCTAGGGTACGAACTACCGGTGTTGCAGATGGACTACAGTTCAGGTGATTCTTCTTTTGGATTTGCACTTTTAATAACTATCAAATTTTCCACTCCTATGTACAGTTAAGTTCATTTAAAAGCCTATGGTCATAGCAAAACCAGTTTACAATGTGTATTCATTCATTTTTGGGACATATACTAATCGACTACACAAACACATGGATGGGGCTTAAAGTAGAAAACTTGTTTTCGAACTGAATGTTATTTTAGTTTCTTTGTATTCATGTGTACAATGTCGATCTCCTATATACGATGTTGGAGGTCATGATAAACCATAAAGCATGCGAGATGCTGGTATGTTTCTAGGTTATCTATGCAAGTTCATGAAATCATGTCATTAGCATCATAAACATGTTAAGATAGATACAATTGACTAATGTGCACGCACGAACACAAAGATATGATATGCCCTTCACCGTTATTAGTACGGCGCTCGACTAGTCGTCGACTAGTCTACTTATCGAGATCAAACCATCGACATGAAGTCTGCACTTGCTTTTGTATGAATTTCGGCCGCATGGGTAGAAATTAGTCGACTAATCGACTAGTCGATTCGACTAGGTTGTTATTGGTGCCCAATGACATATTCGTACACAAACACACTGATCGACTACCGTGAAATTACACAAACACACTGATCGACTACCTAAAATTACCCAAACACACTGATCGACACGATATCCCCTTCACTGTTATTGGGGTTTAGTGAAATTACGCAAACACACTGATCGACTGGTCGATCCGAACCCTTTACATTGATCGACTGCCGGTGTACACAAACACTTTGATCGACATACACTTATCTCTGCATTCATGTTTGCATCTCAATCACAGTGAGTTACAATGTCGACCTCCTGTCCAGTGAAGTATTTGTAACTTTTTCTTGTATTTTATAGGCAGTCCTGTTGGAGATTTTGATGCTTTTGTGCTGCTGGAACTCAGGCTACAGGCTATATATCATGATTCAGTTTTGCTGCCAAATGAAACTTAAACTCAGCTTGGCTATCACATTCAATCTTCTCGACCTCGACTGAAGTTTTATAAAGCTAATATGTTTTTACCTTTTTTTGTTAGTTCGTAATATGATGAAAATCTTTGACGGTTTCCTTTTATTGTATATGTTTGTATGTACATTGTGTTCGTGTTATTACGAAACTTGTAATATATATAAATTGTGTTATTCCTGTGTATAAATTGTTGTATATATGCTCTGTGTTATGAAAAATATGGGCTACAGTTTCTGTTTATATATATATATATATATATATATGTGTGTGTGTGTGTGTGTGTGTGTGTGTGTGTGTGTGTGCACACACATATAATTAGACACGGTCAAAGGCCGTGTCTGATTACACTTTAGACAAGGCAAAGAGGCGTATGTTATTACTAGTGAGATACGGTTTATAGCCGTATCTAATAATTTAATGCCCTATTTTTTGATACGGCTTATTACCGTGCCCAACTGCTTTATATACGGCTAAAAACATAATCTAATTAGCATATATGGTTTATTGAAAGCTACCTTGTCACACCCGTATTAGTTTTTGAGTTATTTGTACAATGAATGCATATTTCGATCTTGATTGCTCTTATAACTCTGGTTTGCAATTTGATCCTAGTAAAAATGGTGAGAGTTTGATGTAGAATCAAATTGAAGAAGAAATAACTTGATTTGATTAATAAATCGACAAAGTATGGTCATAGGATTTAATATTTCCAAGAAAGTAGTAAAGAGAGTGAAGAAATATGAAAGAAATTAGTTATTCTTCTTTCTGAAAGAATGATATTTATAGTTGTGAAGAGATATGACTATTAGACCTATCGTGAAAAGATACTTCTTTTCAAGTTTGAATTTTGAAAATTTTCTATTATATGTTGATGTGTATGTGTATGGTAACCCTATGTCGACATGTTTTAGTTAAAACTAGTTTGTTTTGAAATTGTTTTGAAAATACAAACTTGTATATAATATTTTGAAACTTTGCAAACATATTTAATCATAGTAAATGTATAATTTAAACACAATAAATCTAAAGAAAACTTATTTAAAACATTTTAGAAGAATTAAAGTAAAAGTATATTAAAACTATATGTAATCAAATATATGAAACTAAAATATAAACATTAGAACTACAATAGTATTATATTATAATTATGAAGATTAAAATCATAATCTAAAGTGTAATTTAAAATTAAAGTAAAATCAAAATTTAAAATATAATATCAAAATATTAAAATAAGTATATAATCAAAATCTAGTTGGGTATGATTGTTCCCTGTAAAAAACAATCGATAGTGACCAACAAACTTTATTGCTTTTAGAACAAACGCCTGGGCTCTTGAGTGGAGAGACAATTTGTAGATAGTGAGGGAAACATATTTTAATATAAATGAGTGATTGAATTTAGGGGGCTTCTGGGGTGCTACTGAACGCTCCTTATATACATATATATATATATGTATATATATATATATATGTGTGTGTGTGTGTGTGTGTGTGTGTAGCAGCGATCAATTATACCACAAGCAGTGCCAGCACCCTTGATTTCCATCACACATTTCTGTCTCTCCCTCCTCCCACTAACTTAATTTAATATGAGTGGTGAAAACCAGAGGCCAAAGGATGCTCAACTGTTTGGAGTGTCATTGAACGCCGCACGCACGCACGCGTGCGCGCACACACACACACGCACACACATACACACACGCACACACACATACACACGAGGAGCGTTTTGGGACACCTCTGTTTTGCAGCACTTCTACCCTACCGTGAGGTATACTAATCCAAATTCAACATGATTTTGTAGACGTTCAATCTATAAATATATTATCGGCTATCCAAAATTTGCGCTCGTTCTGACATTTGTAACATTTTCAAAATCTTAACTCAATTATTCACTGTTCAGACATTTATTTGAACCGTTAAATTTAAACATCAAATATATTATTCTACGAATGTCGGAATGAGGTCAAAGGGGTGCTGTAAAACAGGAATGCCCTAGAACGCTCCTATATATATATATATATATATATATATATAGAAAATGGGTACACGTTTATTATTTGAAAATGAAGCAGTACTTAATTACGGTTTGCATACTAACCAGAATACGTGAAAGAAATATACGGAAAACAAGTATAGAAAAATGTTAAATACAGTAGTCTAGACCCGTGATGAAGCCAATGTCTCACTGTAACAAGCGTGTCACGCTGCGCTCCTTCGTGCTCAATGTAGATAGGTTTACCAAGCAGAGATCAAATTATACAAATGCAATTCATGCCCTGACTGCTGCTTGGAGATTAATAGGTGTAAAGACCAGCAAATGCTTACCTAAAGCCAAATCATTCATTTTTTCCACTTTGCCATCAACTTATAAAGTACAAGCTCATGTAAATTGGGTTTTGCGCAGTGATGCCCATGCACTTGAAAAAGCATATCTTCCCAGCTTCCACATTATTGCATCAAAATTCTCCACATTGTTGCATCAAAATTCCACATAGTGATATCCATGTAAACTGGCAATCAAAATGCGCTTGCTGGTACGTTTAAATTTCTCCACATTGTTGCACTAAAATTCCATGTTTTCCATTCCAGGAACTATTTCCAGTAATCTAAAGCCTCATGAATAGATGGAAAGTAGAAAACTCAAGAGGTTAATAAGTGAAGCTTTCCAAAAAATCGGTAGAAAACTTCTCAACCAACATATCAATTCTGCTACTCAAGACCATAAAAAAGGTACATGACCTCGAACAACTGATACGCAATTAGTTGGAATATATTTAAACCAAGCTAGTACAATTACCTTTAGGAACTATCGAAACTAATGTGCCAATTAAACCCACGTCGAACTCTTAAACTTCCTAACAAATGGCTCATTTTACCTTTTAAAGGGTAAAAACGGTTTTCATAAGATGAAATGCACGAAAGATCGTGTATCAAACAGTAGTTTCGTTTCATACGTTGAAATGTAAAACAATTTTTCAAACATACTTTCCAGTTAACCGCAAACTGTTGAATAAATCAGAATCTCCAGAAAACTGAACCAGACCCAATAGGAGTTTTCAAATTAATTTGAGTGTGAGTCACTCCAAATCGCAGAATAATAGTTACCTTATTCAAGACCAGATCTAAGTCGAACAATATTCCAAATTAAAGAGGATTGGTCGGAGGACCGAGGAGTTAAGGTTTGGATGTTACGATCAAGCCGATTTCACAAATTCTCACAAGCCCACTGATGGCTTGATCCTCGGTGAAGAGACCTACAGATTTGGTTTTGAAAGGAAGGGATATCTAGGTTGCGGGTGTTCGGAGTTGTCATGATGAAGACGGAACACTCAGAATTAAGAGGCGACTTCGAGATTTTCGTGGAGAATCAGTGGATTTGTGTCAAAATATTAGATCTAAGATGCGGTTTTAAAGAAGCGAGTGAATAGCCATTCCTCTTCCCTATGGGAGAGGAATGTAGTTACATAAATATATACATATATACATATATACATACATACATACATACATACATATATATATATATATATATATATATATATATATATATGGGGCGGCTATTTGAACACAAAATTTAACATAAAGAAAGAGACACAGAGCTTCAACCGTTAGATCTTTTTTGTCTTTATATGGAGAGGTGTAATTCATGGGTAGATCCAATGGTGCAAAGCAATTGTGTCACCATTTGTGTCAAAATTTTGTGTCCCTATAGAATTTCCCATACATACACACACACACATATGATCAAGCGCTCCCCAAAAAGTACAACACCCTTGTAGCCCCCTGATTTCCACCGCACATTCTCGTTTCTCGCTTCTCCCACTAACTCTCTCTCCCTGCTAACTTACTTATTATTAATGCATGGATATAAACTTAGGGTAAAAGAAGTGTTTGGAATTAGGGGTGCCATAAAACGTGTATTATATATATATATATATATATAGGATCAAGCGCACCCCCAAACAGTGCAACACCTCTATAGCCCTTTGATTTCCATTTCACGTGATTAACCAAGAGGTCATACACATGCATGAACTGATAATATGAGATTTTAAGTAGATAACTATGACAAACAGTATAACAACCAATCTTAATTGTATTACCATATGGGTTTCAATTTTGAGTCTGCTAGGGTTACTCTGCTTTTGCTTGAACATATGAGAATCAAAACACTGGGTTTGACAATTGATTTTACAGCAACGACCTTCGATTAAAGCTAAGATTCTATTTTGATATATGTTCTTCATGTTGTACGAATTAGTGATTCTGCCCTCGCCACTCTGATCGACACCTCGAATAGGATCGAGGGAAAGTTAACAGTAAATGTATCAAATATATATATATATGTATATATATATATATGTATATGTATATATATATATATATATGTGTGTGTGTGTATATATATATATATGTATGTATGTGAGTGAAGTAGGATCTGCAGCCTTGTTTATTTGGTATCATCAGAAAGTTCCTATTAGGATGCTCCATTTTTTAGGTGCCATTGAAAGCTGCTACACACACACACACACATACATAAGGAGCATTCTGTTGAATCCCAAACAATACAGCATCACATAATGCTTTAAAATTTCAATAATGGGTTATGTTTTTTTTTTCCCTATTCACCCAATTATTCTCTTCCTCACTCAGCCAATTATTTGAATACAAACTTGTGCCTAAGATAAAGTTATTTTTAGGATGTTGTGGAACTCGCGCACGCGCATACACACAGCTACACACACACACACACACACACACACACACATATATATATATATATACACACACATACACACACACACACACACACATATATATATATATACATATATATATATTTGTGTGTGTATGAAGTAATATCTGCAGCATTCTTTATTTGGCATCATCACTTAGTCCCTAATATTAACCATTTGTTTAAATTTAAATAATTAGTCCTTTTGTGTATATCAGTCAATTAAGTTTGAGATGTTTTGACATATGCGATGCACTTCCATATAAAGCCTTTATTAAATTATTAAATTTGTATTTTCTATGTACTTTAATAAAAATAACTGAACACATCAAGAAAAAGTGTATTTTTTTTGTTGAAATAATGTTTGAACTAGCCTTATATATGTTTGAAAATTTCTAATTGAAGATATATTTTAGTTTTCGTTTATGACGAGATCTAAATTTGTGACCCATTATTGCGCGTGCATATAAAAATCCATTATAAAATTGTTGTACTTAAAATTCATTGTTGTTCAAAAAATGAAATTTTTAAATAAAAAATTATATTTTATTATTGGAACAGGACCATGAACTTGTAACCGTGTTCATTTTTCAAAATTACTATTAGGATATAGTTGTTTATTTTTATTGTTGACTGGATTTGAACTCCTGACCTATTGTCGGAGATAAAAGCATTTTGGAAAGTTCACAATCAGATAAAAGTTTGCACTTTCAGTCCAACTATTAATATCAAAGTTTTAGAATTAGCATTTGAAGATAGTTATTAAATTTTGTTTGCAACGGGATTCGAATTCTGAACCAATTATTTGTAGGTAAGGGCATTTTGGAAAGTAATGGTCAGACTAAAGCTTGCGCTTACAACCCAATAATTAATAAAGACGTTTCAAAATTACTATTTGAAGATGGTTGTTAGATTTTGTTTGTAGCAGGATTTCAACTCCTTACCTGTTTGCAGGTAATGAGATTTTGGAAAATTTACGGTCGAACCAAATGCATTCAGATCAACTATTAGCAATGATGAAAAAAAGTGGATTGTGTGTATATAGGATTGCACCCTCATTTTTCAGCATCCACCCATGATTTTTCCTGCACAAACCTATTTAAACATATGAGCGGTATGCGCTACATATACATGTACATATATATGAGCTAAGATTAACAGGATCCTTTATTTTGCACATTTTATAGTTTCCAATATTTGACGCAAATTTATGCATATAAGAATGAATTTCATTTTAAGAAGAGCACCTATGGTGTATTGTCACTACAATCCTTTATTTAGCACCTCTTATAGCCTCCAATATCTAATACCAATTTGTTTATATGAGAGTGACCCATAGCAATAGATGATTTTATTAAATTGCCAGTTATAGTATTGATAGTAGAAAACGTACTTTATGCAGTAGATGATTTTCGTTTTGCACTAATGACATCTTACTAAAATATGAATCATACAATGTAATTGACAAAGATGATTCTTTATATTGAAAGTGAAAAAGAATTTCAAAGTCAACTGTTAACACATTTATCTCTTATTACCCTCAACCTATTTATTCATGTTGGGTACAACAATGTGTTGTATGATTTTTGTTTGAAGATAACAAACATATAATATTATTTAAATGTGTTTGTAACTGTACTATTTTATAATTTATTTCATAGAAATAAATGTTTATTGAATAATATACTATTATACACAGTTCACAGTATATTTATTCAATTAAATATTTTAATTCAAAATCTGAAATAGTACAATATTCAAACTCCACTACTGTATATTCACATTTATAATATTTTACATGGAATTGTACTGCTGAATAAATTTGATACGATAGACAAATTGATTTGAACACAATAAAATAATATTTTATTCAAATTTGTTTATTACAAATATTAATACAATCTTCTCATACAGCACATTTGTTCCTCACTACATCACTCATCACTCAGTACATATTCACTCGTTCACTCATTTACATATTCACAGACATTGACACTGATACACTGATGCTTCACGTGCTCCAAACCAGTCCAGTCTCTTCATACCTGTCACATATAAGAAAACACACACAGTAGACTGCATTAGAAATAAAACTGAATACGTACAAATATAAATTTATTTTAAATTTTATTTGCCTTAGAATTTCGGTGTGTTTCTCATCATTTTTCTAATTCAGTTTGATATACAAGGACAAGAATATTTTTCGAATAGTTGCCTATACACAAGTGTATATGCATACACGTGTGCACTGCCTTGCCAATCCAGTGTGCAACTGAGGAGTAGCCACGTGAACCATCTCGACTCAATGTAATACAATAATCAATGTGGTCGAGCACCAATCAAGTACAGTGCAACATAGTCAACACATGTCAAATTGGTCGAACCACGACAATGCAAGTCAATGAATACATTTCAACATGATATTCAAACAGGGTCGAGCAAACATCATTGGTATAAGTAAATCAAATACATTGATCATGTTCAAACAACAATTGTGGTGCAGCAAACTGTATGATCATGTCCAGACTCAAGATTCAAGAGAACACGCACAAGACGAAGCAAGTAACAAGGCAGATTAATTCACATACAACATGGGTGCAGTTCAACAAAGATGTGAACACAAAAGTAAGGATTCAACAATCAAGCAAGTGCCACATCAAGTCATCTTTCGTATATGGTCAAGCATAGCAGTATGGTGTTAGCAGGATACAAATATATGCATGCACAAGTGTACAAGTAAATAGGTAGCATAATGTACATGGTGCAAGAAAGTTCATGGTTCAACAAAGTGGAGCAACAACAAGTCCAATTCAACCCAGAATTTTATGTACACAAATCAGTCTGCTCAAGCAAGGTTACAAATAAATCAAGTGCAAGTAGATTGTGAGCTCAAGTACAAACTCAGTTTGCCTTACGGACAATTAAAACAGTAATGGACACAACAACATTTTCAACCCGTCATGGGAAAATGCAAGAGTAGTACCAGTTCTTGAATAGTTAGAAAGACCAAGTTCCAAGTGTACAACAGCATGGTGTTTATGTTAGCAAATAAGTGCACATTCAAGACAACACATACATGAAACAAGGTCAGGTAGAGATGGCAGAAAACATCACAAGCATACCGAATGCAAAGTTCACAAGTGCAGTATCATGTTCGAGCTTAAACAAGAGACAATAAAGGGTTAAAGTCAAGTGTAGTAACAATTCAAACTCGAAGAAAATCTAAGTGTAGTATCAGCAAGAGTTTAACTGTTCTTATCAGTTCAAAAATCAATCGAGACTATGATTAAAGACAAGAGTTTATTCAAAATAATTTCAGTTCAAATCCATGTTGAAAATGTCAAAGAATAAACAGAGTGTCAAACCAAAAGATATGGTCAAAATTCCAGAAATTATCTCGCCAAATACTCCAGAAAGTTTGGACATTTTTAAACATCAAAGATCAATTCAAAGCTGAAGATTTCAAGCCCCAAAAATGTCGTACATATCATGGCCTAATCTAACATACGAAATTAGAGAATTATTATTTCTAGAGTATTCGTAATACCCTATAAATAGTCACTGATTCATCACTGGCAATCAACAATCAAAACCACAAACAATTCGAGAGCTATTCAAAGATATAAAATTCAGAGAACTCACATAGTTTCGATCAAGAGAGAGAACTCAAGCAAATCGACAGAGTAAAGCCACAAATTTGTTCAAAGCTTTGGAGAACTATTTTTTCATCAAGCAAAGTCGATTTGATTTGGAGAATTCAATGAAAACCCTAATCCCTAAATAGATAGCCGCCATTTTTTCAGATAGGAACAGATCGAGACAAATGAAATGAAGGGTGCACCATTTTGAAGTGGCCGGCCAAGCTAATATTAAGAAAGGGGATTTCCTTTTTAAAACTAGGGTTTTCTAGTTTAATTCATCTTATATTGTTTTTTTAATCGTTCTGAACAGTTTCTAGAGTCTGTAAAATCTAGGTAGTTTTCTAGTTTGTCTGGAAAACTAGGGAGATGAATTACAGGATTGTAATTCGGGGAAATCTGGTTTCGGGGATAGAAACCAGTGCAGGGTTTTGAACGTAAGGTTAAGAATAGTTGGGAGTGAGTGTTGCCAGTTTACAGGGGATTGTAAGCATAGAGATTGTTTTAACTCCTAGTAGAAACCTTGGTGAATGCAGCAGTAGGCAGGGTTTTGCCAAAGCTGGGTATATCTGCGTGTTATTTATTTTCCGCATTTATCTGTGTTGTTATTATTTAATTACTCAGAAAAATTCTATGGTAAACCCTATTCACCCCCCTCTAGTGTTAATTTAGATCCTACAAGTGGTATCAAAGAAGATATTATTTTATTTTATTTTAACCCCAGAGTCATGAATCTGTCTAATAACACTTTTTCTGAGGGTCAGTCCATAGCTAGGCCACCAATGTTTAATGGAACTGATTATGCCTATTGGAAAGCTAGGATTACAATTTATTTGAGTTCATTCGATTATGATGTGTGGGATATTATTGAAACGGGTTATAAATCTCCTACTGTTACTGTTAACGGTATTGAAGTTCCTAAATCAAAAGACAGGTGGGATGCTAATGATAAAAAAATATTTTTCAACTAATGCCAAAGCGACGAATGCTTTAATATGTGCTCTTGATAAAACTGAATTTAATCGAATTTCTCATTGTAAAACTGCGTAGGAAATATGGCATACGTTGGAGGTCCCACATAAAGGCACATCTGAAGTTAAGGAATCTCGTCTCACTCTACCCAGCAACGAATATGAAAATTTCTTTATGCACTGAGACGAAGATATAAAAGAGATGTATGGACGCCTCTCATCACTAGTCTGCAATGCAAACGCTCTTGGCAAAACTTATACCGAAGTGGAATTGATCAGAAAATATTGAGAGTGCTACCAATGAATTTTAAAGCTAAGGTGATGGCGATTCAAGAATCAAAATATCTGAATAAAGAAAGCATGGAAGAGTTGATCGGAAATTTGATTACTTACGAGATGGAGTTAAAATCAAGAGAAGAACGAAATAATTCTAAATAAAAAAAAGACAATCGCTCTAAATAATACTGTTGAAAGTGATGATGATGATCCCGCTGAAGAGCTAGTCATGGTTTTGAGAAAGTGGGCCAAAGGAAATTACAAGACACAAAATAGGAATTCAAAAACTAACAAGTCCGAAAGTTTAGAAGTTCAGAGGATGAAGTATTTTGCTACAGTTGCAAGAAACCCGGACATATCAAATCAAATTGCCCATAGCTTAAAATTGAAAAGAAGAAGAAGTTCAGAAGAAAGAAGGCTTTTGCTGCTACATGGGATGACGAGGAATGAGAAGAAGTTTCTGAAAGTGATGAAGAGGAAGCTAATTTGTGTCTTATGACACGATCTGATCCGGAAAGTAGTGAAGAGGATTCAAGCGAGGTATCGAATTTTACTTATAAAGATTTAATTTAAATGTGTCCGGATCTCACAAAAACCATCTATTCTCTTGAACTAAAAGTTAAGAAACTGAAATCTGATAGGTCAAAACTAGTTCAAGAAAATAACGGTTTAGAAAGAAAACTTGAAAAAGTTAATAATTCACCATTTTCAGAATGCGAAAAATGTCAATTTTTGAGTAATGATCTTTTGAAATTCAAAACTGATTTTGATTTACTTAAAAGTGAAAACGTGAATTTGAAGAATGAAAATCGTTATTTTGAGAAGGAGATTGAAAAGCTTAGAGAATCTGAAAAACTTGACTTTGAAAAGCAAAAACAATTTGAAATTGAAATTTCTAAGTCCAATGTTACAAACAAAGCACTTAAAAATGAAAATTTGGTTTTAAAACAAACCGATGCTGAAAAGAGGAAAATCGCTATTAACCGTTGTTCAAATTTAATGAAAGAAAATAACGATCTTAAATTTAAAATTCAATGACTTGAGTCAATTTTGACTAAATTTTCTAAAGGACAGAAATCGTTGAATACGTTGTTAAAAAACCAATTTTTTATTCAAAATAAAAAGGGACTTAGTTTTGGATTTGATCAAGTTGAAAAACAAAATCCAAATGATTTTGAAAACGATCGAATTGAAATTTTGAAATCTAATAATTTCAAAGAGTTTTTAAATCATATACGAAATGATAACTCATTTAAAAACAATTCATTTAAACATTTTGGATTCCGAAAAATAACAAAATGATTTTGAATATGTCTAAACGAATTTGAGTTCCAAAGGGTACTGTAGTGGATAGTAATGGATTGTTATATAAATGGGTTTGGGTACCAAAACGTGTAAACAAAGATAAGAGTGGTAAAACAACTTTGTTAGACCACTCGATCCTATAAACATTTAGGTACCGAGGGAGGCTAAGGAACAACTGTGCTTAAGAGAGATAAAATTCAAATTGATTCATATTATCGAATTATTTTGGAGTTCCTTAGCCATAGATTTCTGGGTTGGAGATTCATTGGTTCACACCGATTATGGTAAGTCAGGTATGATCTCTAAACTCGTGTTTTTTTAATTTTATTTCTTATTTTATTCCCTTTTTATTTTTCATGCTAATTTTTGTTAATAGGGTCGCAATTTTTTTAGCATATCTTAAACATTGTAAATCGGGATTTTAAAATTCATAATGTTCTTGTAAGCAAATGGAATTTCACACATTTTTGTTGTATTGAGTTTCTTCTTATTCACTTTGGAAAATATTGAAAAATCTAAACTCAATACAGCGGACTACTTGAAAGCCATGATTGATTAGTTGTGAAATTTTCATTTTTTTTACTTGGCTTGATTATATTGATTTTGAAATCATTCGATTAATTGCTGAATTTCTTAGATTATAAAATTTGATTTTTTTTGAAGTGATTTCAAATAATTACCTTCAGATTTGATCGTTGACTATTTCTTCTGCTTGTTTAAAAATTCTCTTAAAATGTCACTTGTGATTCTTGCTTTGAAAATGATCTTGTGCTGCTCTGAAAAGGAAATTGGTTTGATTCGTTTAAGCGTCTTGGTGATTTAACGACGTGTTGGAAAATCAGTGACTGGATTTAATTAAAATTCATTGGCAATTTGAATTAAATATATAATTGGTTTTAAAATTGTCTAGGATCAATCAACATTAGAAATATTAGATAATTTCACATTATATTGATTGATCATTGAAATTGATTTTCAACTTGCATTGATGTTTCTAAAACCCCTCATGAATTTGATATTTTCAATTTTTTTGATTATTTATTCAAGAATTGAAATTATTGATTAATTTGAACCGTTTTGTGACTCATCAAAATTATTAATAGATTTATGAAATTGAGATGAGTTGTGACTATGGTATAATTCATAACGGGAGGAGATGTTATTTTAAAATCTCATGATGATTGGACAGATTTGATAATATCTTTGAATTAGAGCTTATTTCACGACCATCTTCAATGTCTATCATATTTCTGCCATTCATCATGGTTTTATTTAAGGGTGCTTTTTTTACAGGTCTCTATTAAGTTTCAAAATTAATCTCACATCCGGTCATAAAAATAATATAGATTACATCCCTATTTTTGAAACATGGCTGAAAAAATTCCAGCTTTACCCTTCTGCAATTCCAAAACCGTCAAACCACGATTCATCATTTATTCAGCCATCAAATATCTCTTCCAATATCTATCAAAAACCTAAATCAATGATTATTCAAAACCTAAATTGATAAATCGCGGTTTACAATCAACAGTCGATCGTCATCAATTAAATCTCGATTGTACGATTTTTGTCAAAATCATTGTTGTCGTCTTCATCAAGTTAAAACAAATGGCAAGAACGAAGGTAGAATTTTTAGTTTTTTATTTCATCTCCGACCATTCATAATCTCTGCGTACAATATACAGTAATAGGACTGAACAAAATATTTTGTGTGCTTGTTTCCTGTTATTAAGAATTATTGCATGCGCGATTGTATGATTATATTGACAATTGTTGTGTAAATCTATGATTATGTTGCGAAATGTTGCACTAGTACATGCAGTTATCAACTGATTGTCGTGTTTGTGTGTTTAGAATATTTTTGCGTTTATCATTGGAATAAAAACATTTGTCAGTTAAATAAATAAATAAATTTTATAAGAAATAATGCATGCAAGTATGCATGAATTCATAATAAATTTGTAGTTATATGCATATATTCAATACATTTGAACACAAGCATTGCATATATTCACAAAATTTGCATGCATGGATTCATTTAATTAATACAGTTGAATAAATCCAAGAATTTATGCAGATACAATAATGAATTTAATGAGAATTTTTGCACTATGGTATTCATTTTTCCACAATTGTTGCATTATTGTATGCATGTAAAAAGAGTTGTTTCATTGCAAGTGTGCAACTAGCAGCTGGTTATTTCAGTATTCTATGCATTTAAAAAGATATGTTGCATGATTTGTGTGAGAATTTTTCGACTGGTTGATACAATATTATATGCATTTAACTGGAAATGTAGCATGGTTGTGTGAATTTATCAGCTGAATGTTGTAGTATTGTATGCATGTAATATTGTTGAATTTAACAGGACATACGTAAGTAAATAAATTAAGAATATTTGCGTTCTCGTATGCATTTTTCAAAAATTGTTGCATGTTTGTATGCATATAGTATATACAATTTCATACCAATACCAATTATGCAACCTAAAATTGTTGATTTTTTAAAATTATTTCAGGGTGGACTGTGAAATGTATGTTATGAACATAATGAAAGAACGAAGCGAATACAAAGAACTCAATAAAAACGATGACATCTGCACTACTGGGGAAGTTAATCTACAAAGGGCTGTGCTTGCATATGAACTTGTCAACTGCAAACCACATAATTGGACTCCAGCAGAAAACATGACACAAAACCACCTTATATCAGATGCAAGCTTGACTGATTAATATTGGGAAAGATGATGTTCACAATTGTTGTAAATATTTTTAGATTTTTTTTTCAAACTACTAGTACATGATTACTTAGTTTCTAAAATGTTTAATGTAGACTTTTATTTTTGTAATTTAGAAATTTTGATTTTAAATGTTATGATGAAACATTGCGTACTTGTGTTGAGTTATTCATAATAGTTGCATGCTATTCTGAAAATTTTATGAAATTTGATAGTTTGAATTGCCAAAATATTCAGAATAATTTAAGACTTGTACGAAAGTATTGTTGGTAATAGCTTATTTATATGCAAATGACATAAAAATTTTCTTTGTGAATTAATTTTGAATACTTGCATACATTAATGCATTTATTTGGGTAAATTGCCTACACAACTACATTTATTTGCAAAATTCCAGAAAAATAAGCTACCTTATTTTTTACAAATACTTAATGCACGATCAAACTACGAAAGATTTAAGTAGTAGATTGGAAATCAAAACTGGTGAATAGTCATATTAAATAAAAGAATTCAACATTAAACAAGAAAAATTTATTCAAATTTAAAAGAATGTATGCAGATATACATAACAGTTTAATATTTGCATGCGAATAATATGAATAGTTGCACCATTATGTGCAAAAATGAGCAATAGTTGTATGCTAATATGCATATTTACAGAATACTGGAGTACCTCTGTATGCAGGTAATATGAATTGTTTCATTTCTGTATACACCAATACCATAAACTTGAATACGTGAGGTATACAAATATGCAAAATAACCGAATACATTTTTATGCAACTATTATGAATTTTTTCATACATATAAGCTGAAATAAATAACCATAAACCGCACACAAATTCACATTAAAATTCTCAACTGATTTTATCGCATTACAGAAATGTTTCAAATAAATAGTAACAGCAAACACTAAAACTAAGTGTCTTAAAAAAACATATCTAATATTCTTTTGAAGAACAAGTTCTCTTACTATGACCCAGCTTCTAGCACAAACCACATCTAGTAGTCTTTGTAAATTCACCTGCAGATTTCAACCTTTTAGAAGATAATGGACGACCAGGCATATATCAGTAATAGCTGCGTACTTAATATAAAGAATAATTGCATATACTAATATTCAGAAGAGATGCATATGAGTATGCATATATTATGAATGAATGCATATTTTTACATCATACATGGATATAAACAAAATATTCTGGATAGCTGCATATATGTATGCAATTATGAAGAATATTTGCATATATATACCCAACTGTGTAGAATATATGCAAACCAGTATGAACGTATTTTAACAATAGTGGCATATTTGTATGCTTATATTCACATTATTTGCGTAATTTTATGCATGTTTTCAAAGTCGAAGAACAATTATCATCGGAAAAAATTAAATACGGCTATATGATGTTGTAGTAACAATAAAAATTTATACAATAACTACATTTAACATGGAAAAACTCAAGAACAAGTTGAAAATCAGAATAATCATTAAACAAAAAAATGTAATAATAAATTGATAATGATATACGAATTTTTTTCAAAATAAGCATAAATTACGGAATTTTTACAAATACTTACTGTCGTCGTCTTCATCAATTTAATCTCTGAACAAATTGCGAGTAAATTGAGTACACGGCAGAAAAAATCCAAAGTGAAAAAATTAGATAGAGGCCTGCGCCGCCATGGATCTAATTAAATTACTGAAAGAATTCTGAGCGCCTAAATTTTAGATCGATGGAATGAAAAATTGAGAATGATGGCGGCGCCGCCATGACACAGAACTATTTGATTATGGAAAAAATAAAACCCTAATACGTGCTTCGTATTACATAAATTACGGCGTGAATTAAGTGAGAAATGGTAGTTCTGTAAAAAAAAGAGCGGCTTTTTGAAAATAGGGATGAAATTTATATGTTTCTAAAGGGGAGGATGTGAGCCTAATTAAGTTTAGTTTTAAGGATGTGAGCCTAATTTTCACTTTATTTAATTTGGAGAGTTCAAATTATTTTTGGAAAGAAAAATATATTGGAAATTAAAATAAAGAAAAATAAAAATATATAATTTATCCTTGGTATTCACTCCCATTTAAAAGTCCTCGCGGTTATGCGTACGTGAATTACCTTAGTCTCTATGTGCTTCCATTCTCACTTAAAAGACCTTTCGGTTGTGCATGGGTGGAACTGATTAGAGAGGATAAAGTTAAGTTACTACTAACCCCATTTAAAAGACTTTGGGCTATGCATGGTTAGCAAGTGCTTAACACATTTTGAGCATATTTAAAATCTTCAAAATTCATATTCAAATATTCAATTTTTATTGAACTCTCCTCATTCTATAAAATCCATCGAAATCCATTCATTCTGAAAGTGAAATCTGCTTCTGATTTAAAGATTATTACGATTTTTTGTTTGATTAAATGGGATTTACGATATATATTCTCTTTCTGAATTTGAATTTATATTTATGGTCTAAATTCATCACTATTTCGATCTCTGTTATTTTTTTTTATGATAACAAAAGGTAGAGAATGGTCAAGATTTTGATTGATGAGTATTTAGCTCGAGAATATTTTAAAATTGGAAATTAAATATCTAGAAGGAGAATGATAAATTGAATTTCATTATTTATATTTTCCGCATATATAGGGGGTGTTCAGTTGTAGAGGGAGCAAACAAATAGGGGGAGTAGTACATTTCACGTTCAAACATATTTAACACATTCAAAATCTAGTATATGTTTGTCATCATCAAAAGGGGGAGATTGTTGGGTACAACAATGTGTTGTAGATTTTTGTTTGAAGATGACAAACATATAATATTATTAAAATGTGTTTGTGACTGTACTATTTTATAATTCATTTCATAGAAATAAATATTTATTAAATAATATACTATTATACACAGTTCACAGTATATCTATTCAATTAAATATTTTATTTCAAAATCTGAAATAGTACAATATTCAAACTCCACTATTGTATATTCGTAGTTATAATATTTTACATGGAATTGTGCTACTAAATTAATCTGATACGATAGAAAAATTGATTTGAACACAATAAAATAATATTTTATTCAAATTTGTTTATTACAAATATTAGTACAATCTTCTCATACAATACATTTGTTCCTCACTACATCACTCATCACTCAGTACATATTCACTCATTTATTCATTTACATTTTCATAGACATTGACACTGATACACTGATGCTTCACGTGCTCCAAACCAGTCCAGTCTCTTCATACCTGTCACATATAAGAAAACGCACACATTTTTATATTCACTCAGTACAAATTCACTCGTTTATTTATTTTAAATTTTATTTGCCTTAGAATTTTGGTGTGTTTCTCATCATTTATCCGATTCAGTCTGATATACAAGGACAAAAATATTTTCTAAATGGCTGCATATACACACATGTATATGCATACACGTGTGCATTGCCTCGCCAATCCAGTGTGCAACTGAGGAGTAGCCACGTGGACCATCTCGACTCAGTGCAACACAATAATCAATGTGGTCAAGCGCAGGTCAAGTACAGTGCAACATAGTCAACACATGTAAAATTGGTAAAAAAAACCACAGCAATGTAAGTCAATGAATACATTTCAACATGATATTCAAACAGGGACGAGCAAACATCATTGGTATAAGTAAATCAAATACATTGATCATGTTCAAACAACAATCTAGTGGTGCAACAAACTGTATGATCAAGTCTAGACTCAAGATTCAAGAGATCATGCACAAGACAAAGCAAGTAACAAGGCAGATTAATTCACATACAACGTGGGTGCATTTCAACAAAGATGTGAACACAAAAGTAAGGATTCATCAATCAAGCATGTGCCACATCAAGTCAGCTTTCGTATATGGTCAAGCATAGCAGTATGGTGTTAGCAAAATACAAATATATGCATGCACAAGTGTACAAGTAAATAGGAAGCATAATGTACATGGTGCAAGAAAGTTCATGGTTCAACAAAGTAGAGCAACAACAAGTCCAATTCAACCCAGAATTTCATGTACACAAACCAGTCTGCTCAAGCAAGGTTACAAATAAATCAAGTGTAAGTAGATTGTGAGCTCAAGTACAAACTCAGTTTGCCTTACGGACAATTAAAACAGTAATGGACACAACAACATTTTCAACTCGTCATGGGAAAATGCAAGAGTAGTACCAGTTCTTGAACAGTTAGACAGACCAAGTTCCAAGTGTACATAACAACATGGTGTTTATGTAAGCAAATAAGTGCACATTCAAGACAACACGTACATGAAACAAGGTCAGGTAGGGATGGCAGAAAACATCACAAGCATATCGAATGCAAAGTTCACAAGTGCAGTATCATGTTCGAGCTTAAACAAGGCACGACAAAGGGTTTAAGTCAAGTGTAGCAAAAGTTCAAGATCGAAGAAAATCTAAGTGTGGTATCAGCTAGAGTTTAACTGTTCTTATCAGTTCAAAAATCAATCAGGACTATTATTAAAGATAACAGTTTATACGAAATAATTTCAGTTCAAATCCATGTTGAAAATATCAAAGAAGAAACAGAGTGTCAAACCAAAAGAAATGGTCAAAATTCTAGAAATTATCTTGCAAAATACTCCAGAAAGTTTGGACATTTTTAAACATCAAAGATCAATTCAAAGCCGAAGATTTCAAGCCCCAAAAATGTCGTATATATCATGACCTAATCTAACATACGAAATCAGAGAATTAATATTTCTAGAGTATTCGTAATACCCTATAAACAGTCACCAATTCATCACTAGCAATCAACAACCGAAACCACAAACAATTCGAGAGCTATTCAAGGATATAAAATTCAGAGAACTTACATAGTTTCGATTAATAGAGAGAACTCAAGCAAATCGACAGAGCAAATCCACAAATTTGTTCAGAGCTTTAGAGAACCATTTTTTCATCAATCAAAGTCAATTTGATTTGGAGAATTCAATGAAAACCTTAATCCCCAAGTAGACAGAAGCCTTTTTTTACAGAGAGGGACATATCGAGACAAATGAAATGAAGGGTGCACCATTTTGAAGTGGCCAGCCAAGCTAATATTAAGAAAGGGGATTTCCTTTTTAAAAAAAGGGTTTTCTAGTTTAATTCATCTTATATTGTTTTTTTTAATCGTTCTGAAAAGTTTCTAGAGTCTGTAAAATCTAGGCAGTTTTCTAGTTTGTCTGTAAAACTAGGGAGACAAATTACGGGATTGTAATTTGGAGAAATCTGGTTTCGGGGATAGAAATCAGTGCAGAGTTTTGAGCGTAGGATTAAGAACAGTTGGGAGCGAGTGTCGCGACTTTACAGGGGATTGTAAGCGTAGAGATTGTTTTAACTCCAAGTAGAAACATTGGGGAATGCAACAGTAGGTAGGGTTTTGCAGAAGCTAGGTATATATTTGTGTTATTTATTTTCCGCATTTATCTGTGTTGTTATTATTTAATTACTCAGCAAAAATCTGCGATAAACGCTATTCACCCCCTCTAGGGTTAATTTAGATCCTGTATTTCGGTATGTGTCAAAATCTTGAGTTCTAGGCCGAAAAGATTAAGGTGTGTTCGGTTCTTTCTTTTTAGTTTTTCGGTTTCACAATAATAAAACTACAGACGAGATATACAAACCGTGGAAAATGACTGTTTCATAAAATGAGTTTAACATATAAAACGATTTTTTTTTATATTTTATATTTTCCATGTCTTGGTGTTAACGATATTTTTCATCAACACCGGAAGTGGATCAACAAGGGTAGACCCGAAGGGAAATCAAGAGGATTGGCTCACTTTTCCAATCGATTCTAGTGGGAACATAAGAGGCTAGGGCCCATGGGTGTAGGATCGCTGAGAACTGTAACACCCCACCTCCGCTAGGGTCACTCGCAAAGGAATGCACTAGCTTTAGAGGGGTATTATTGGTAAACATGTACAGAAATATTACAAGACAGAACATATAAAATAGCGGAAGTAAAATCAACTTTCACATCATTAATAAATAAGGTCTAAAGCCTTTTACATCAGAGAATTTCTTACATGGAAACCTGTCTTGTAATAGTAAAGAAGCATAAAAACCTTTTCATCAATTATTCCCCAAGTAAAACAATAAAATAGCCACAGCCAAGAAAAGTCCAAGCCATGCGTGATGACCTTCAAACAGAAGAAGTCCAAACTAACAATAGCATTTCCTCCCTGTAACCTGGGGGGGGGGAACGGAAGACAAGAGACGAAACAAAACGGGGTCAGTCATAAAGACTGGTAAGCCCTATCTACTATCAGTATATAAACTAGTAAATTTAACTGGCATGAGGAATTGAGATGAACATAAGTATGATGACAAGATAGATAAGCTAAACCAAAATATCAGGATGAACTACTGTACTAAGATACACGAGTGTGTCATGATAAACTACGGTGTCAAGATAAATCAAGGTATCACATTGTCAGGTTTCTATCAAGTATACTATCCCAAGGTATCTACCCTGTATAACGTCCCACGGTATCTATCATGTATATTTCCCCTGGTTCTAACATGTATATTTGCTCTGCACCCCTCGTACTAGTATCCCAACCCGCGTCATGTGTTAACTATGAATGTCCCTTGCCCAATGTCATGTAATGGTCCATGTCAACCTAATATATAGCATATGTAGGTTTTCCCAACTCGTATGTTTCTTTCCATGTATAAGTTCAGTCCTTTGCCGTAGGCCATACGGGCTTTCCCATGTAAACGTTTTATCCTTGAGGTTATTTTGGACTGCTACCCTTGATCTAGTTATGTTTCCTTACCATGAACTATCGCGCGTTCACTTAGGATTTATGCCACCTAGGACCACTAGGGATTATGCTACCTAATGAACGTTTCCGTATCTCGGTTTGGGTTCAGCCACCTAGGGCCACTAGGGATTATGCCACCCGTCAACCGCGCCCTTTATCCCACGTATGTATCGTGAACCGTTTTCCATGTCTAGATGCACATGTTTCTCAATGTGCCATCCGAGTTCTGTGCCAGGGCAAACCAAGAAATACGGAACTCAGTCGGGAGCTTTAAGTCGTCTACTGATGCAGATATCAAGGTCTGTTTTTGTACCCGTGGCTATGGTCCTACGTGACCCCTCCCTCAACTACTGAAAGGCAATCCAAGAAAAATCATGTATGAGAACTACACTAAGGCCCATCGATGCCCACTTCCAGATAGCCAACCTCACCCATAACTTGATAGCTAGTATATGGTCTTTTGGGAGTTCCCTGCCTTTCCGTACGTATACGCTTGACTAAAGATGGTAGGTAGTCGGCGACTTGCTATCCCGGGGCAAAATCAGGTATCGTCGACTCCACGATAATCCATCCTAGTCTTTAGGTCGCTCGCATAGCAACTAAGGCATACTCTTGGCTCTTCTACCGTAGACCTTAACCCCTGTGAGACCGGGTTTCATGGACCACTTGCCACCTCACAGAGAGATACCAAGAGTACCCTCACGTTCCCCGAAGCTTCCGCTTCGACACCCAGTTCGTTGGAGCTTTTATCCAAGTCAGATAACTTGCTCCTCCTCGTATACTAAGCGATGACCTACCGTATCAAGTTACTCATCTCTTTATGAACTAGTCCCATGTCCTTAGCTAAGAATTATTACTTAGTTACCCTTAACTAAGGTTTACCACTTAGCTCCTCTTTCCGTTATCCTTGTTAACTACGATTTCCAACCTAGTCCCCTGAGCTAGGGTTTTGTCAAATGGGTTAAGTGTTGTTATCCAAGTTCATGACTTAACCCGCCTACGAATCATGTCAAGATCGGCTAAGTACTCAAATTCAAGGCTTAGCCCTACATGTTGGTTAGGTGTACCAAGAAGCCCATGACTTAACCTTATCAAGTCAAACTGGTTAAGTATTTATTTGTCTTAACCCTATCAGATTTTCATGTTAGATTGATTAAGCATAGATTATCTTAATCCCATCAGATTATCGAGTCGGATTGGTTAAGTATAGGTTAACTTAACCCCCATCCACTAATCGTATACAATGGTTAAGCCTAAATTAAAAGGTCTTGTGACTTAACCCTACCAGGTCCACCTATTAGATTGGTTAAGTAAAGGTTACTTAACCTCATCCAATCATCACGTATAATTGGTTAAGTATAAGTTACCTAACCCCATTAAATTATCATATTAAATTAGTTAAGTATTGGTTACTTAACCTCATTGGATTACCAAGTTTAGATTGGTTAAGTGTTTAACTTAACCCCATCGAATTACCGTGTTTAGATTAGTTAAGTATATGTTACTTAACCCCATCTAATTACCAAGTCGGATTAGTTAAGCGTAAATTACTTAACTTCATCCCCTAATTGTCTTGCATGGTTAAGTGTCATTAAGGAACCAAGTCCGGTTTAACTTAACCTACCCATTCGTGTCATATCGGTTAAGTGTCATTAGTCAAATTTACTTAACCTTATCATGTGGCATTAATTTAATTAATGCACTCTCAACCTCTCACATTAGACCTTGCTGTGGTTACTAGTTAAGCCGGGCGGGTCCGGGTAGTTTTACACCACAACTTAGTCTAACCTCGGGTCTTAAGCGCGACATGACCAACTTCTCACATTGGATCCTATTGTTTGTAGCCACTAGTTAAGCCGGGCGGGTCTGGGTAGATTTATGCTACAAACTCAACCCAACCTCGAGTTGGCCATTTTCATGTTTGGTCTAGTGTCTTGTTACACTTACAACCCATACGTGTCAAGTTTTCAAGTCCCATGCTCATAGCCAAAGTTACATGTTGTCATGTTTATACCCATTTACCCAAATCATGTTTCACGTCATTAAAGTTTTACCCATAACGTAACCCAACGCCTTTAAACTCGCATATACATTCGCAACAACGCATAATGGATTAAAAGAAGGAACTTGGCAAAGGCATGACAAAAGGGGTATAAGGCCACAAGTTAAACATGGTGGCAAATGAGGCGTAAGTGTGTTCATTAACTTGCATGTTACATTATTAAGCCTCAAAAACATGCATAACCCCAAACTTAGCACATAGGCGAATCATGATGATAGGTGACATAGAAAGATGCCTAGAAGTTCGCATATAGCATTACATGCAAGTTATCATAAGGGATATGATAGCTCTCATGTTGCATAATGCAACATTCAACATAAAGCTTATAGCTTTTAGCCCATAAGATCAAGATGGTGTCTTTACAAACATGATGAGATACATAACATGGTAGCATGTATGATACTTAATATTCAAACCCAACTTGCAACATTCATTCAACTTCATAGTTAATATCTAAGAGTAGGAGGGGGCTTACAATGCTATGAAGGCACAAATCAACATATAAAACAAAGATTGAGACGAAGCCATTCATGCTATCACCCAAAACCCCCAAAAGAACAAGCTCCAAATGAAACCCTTGAGCAAATATCAATAAAAATCCTTGCTTTGAAGAAGAAAGGTTTCAACTTTGGCTTTGAATGAAGCTTATGAGCTCTCATGCTAGATCCTTGCTTTTTGGTCAAGAAAAGGTTGCAACTTTGGCTAGAATGCAACTTAAGAACACTCATACAAGTTTGAAAGCACTTGTATGAACTCACAATCTCTCATAGAAATAGGCTTAGGAATTTTAGCATGAGAGTGGAGGCCATGAGAGGAACAAATTTGACATAGTTTAGTTGTAGGATTGAATAATGGTGATTTAGGCTAGGTTTAGGGGTCTTTTTATAGAGGATTAGGATAGTATTAGCCATAGGATTAACCCTAGATTCAATCCAAGCCATCAAAGCATGTCTTGGGGAAGAAGTCAAGTGTAGGAACCATCTAGGGCCTTTAGATTAAAGCTGAACCATGAGAACCATTCAAATGCAAAATCTGCATTTGAGCGAATCGGCCCATGGGTTGACAGCCAAACACCCTGGATTAACCCCTAGTCGACCCAGCAGGCTTGGGTCGACCTCAAAAATCGGCCGGTTCGGTTATTCCCCTCTCCCAATTCGCTGTTTTGAACATTTTTGCATATTTATTTATTTAATTTTCAGTTATATATATATATATCAATATATATATATTTCTCTGCGCAACCCATTTCACTTAATTAAGTATACTTTAATTTTTGAATTTTTATGTTCAAATTACGGCGTGTTACAAGAACTGTCAGGTCAGTTCTTAGCGTAGCGGATGAGGTTCAATCGCCATTCGAGGAAACTGAAGGGTGTGACCCGTGTTTCTCTGCAGAATTAGTGATAAACTGCGACTGCTATGGCTAGGGAAATAATAACACACACTTACAGAGCAGTTTTCTCATAGGAAGATCCTTTTTCATTAAGCATTTATTGGAAGTATATAAATGCTAAATGGAGGAATTCTCATTAATCTTCTTTCACATGTTATTTCTAATGGTCAAAAAGTTAGGAAAAAAGATTCCCCCTAGTGTGACCTCTAGGGTCTTATTTATAGTGGTTCAGGGCCCCTCCCGTTGGAGGGCTATCGGATCCGCATGGGTCTTTATCAGTTGTTTTATTCTTGGCTTTGGGTTCTTGGCCTTCGACCGCTTTTGATGTATTCTATCACGATATTCGAACTTTTGAGGGTAGCTTCTGGATATAAGCTTGCGGTCTTGAACTTTCGAATGTAGGCTCTCGGCCTTATCATGAATACTTAGATGGGCTCGACCCCGTGAGTATGTTGATAGCTGTCGGGTTGAAACCGCTACGGGTTTCGGTACTAGGTAGACTAGTACAGGTAGCCTGTATCCTTGCCCGTGTTTCGGTTAGCCCTCTGGAGGGGTCTTCACGGTAGCCTGTATCCTAGAAGGGTGGCTTCCGATGTCACTCTAATTTGTTTACAGATGTGACCTTTCGATATTCATGCAGTAGATGCTCCAGAAGTTGGTTTTGAGTGGCCTTCGCATTCTCTCGGGTTAGTGCCTTCGATGCTTGCATATTCAGGTGTATCAGTACTTGGGTAGGTCGCTATCGAAGATTCCTTTGGGTTTGGTCCGTCGGATCAACTGCTACCGGATCACTTGGTTTTGAGTTTGGACGATTTTTGCTATAGGACTCTTTTGTCGGGCCGATGCTATTTGGAGAATCCCTGTCGGATTGGCCCTGATGGATAAATCCCGCCAGCTATACCCTGTAGCTTTCGCGATCCTCTTTCCCAGAGGGTTTCATTTGGTGCCGTGTCTCGAATTATTCTTTCTAGCTTTTAACCCTTCCTAACAATGAGTTCCGCTTTCTGGCGAGCTTTTAGTGAGCCTTCGATTGCCCGATACCCCTTCACCCCCAACTTGATTCTTTGTTAATTTTGGTAGTAACATTTGCCCCCCCCAGTGAAGGGGTTTCTTACAAGTCAAACTTTTGTCTTTTCTTCGGAGTGTTGCTTTTGTGCCCCCCGCCTACCTTCGATCGAATGCATTGATTGATCTCCTTTTGAGCGATTTGGACTTTGAATCCGAAGTATATTTTCTTTCTCATTATCCCCGTGCAGTGTCCTTACTTTCCTCATATGAATCTCATCCGTTGATTCAGACTCAAATGGACAGCTGAGAGGCAAGTTAAGTCCTTTTCTCTTTCTCTCTCCTCTTTTCCCTGCATAGCATTCCACCGAAGCAAGATTACTGTTCATCAAACTTGTTGTATTATTTTCCCAAGATTTCAGCTCTAGCTAGTAGTAAGTTTTTTTTTGTAGATTGAACTCTTATTAATCGTCTGAATTGACGATTAATATCAACCCTCTATGAGGTCATACCTATCCCGTTCGCTACCTGAGCTTTGGGAAGTAAAACCTGTATAAACGGAAAATTGTAGCAGTGGGCAATTCAACATATCGATATCAGTTTCCTTAGCTGGGATTGTTGTTATATAGGATAATGAAATTCCAAATCGTTTGTATGCCTATGTAGTGTTTGTGTAAAATCATCAAAGAAAAATTAGATTGAACTACGTATTTATGTTATGGTATCACCTGGCAGGACTATGTACAAATTGGCGATTTCAATCCGAATAAGTCTGGGCTTTATTTGACGAAGGAGGAGCTTAGGAAGATGGAACATCAAGTGAGCAATGTTTTGAGTGAAATCCCAGGTGTCTTGAATCAGCATTCCGAACTGTTATTGTCGAACTTTTCCTCCGAGTATGTCTCTTCTTCTTCGGGGCAAGATCTTCTAGATCAAACTTCTCCCTCTTGTTCTGTGTTTCTTAGAGATGGTTTGTTCCCATCCTCTGTGGCTTCTTATTTTCCTGAATTTCTGCCTAAGAAGATATCTGCTTCAGCTTTTGACAAGGATTCCTTTCGAAATCCTGAAAGGGTAAATTTTGTTTCTCGTTCTTCTGGTGGTGAAATTATTGCGTCGCCTTATCATCGGCTACCGCATACCCCTCTCGCATTTTCTCCTGGAAGTTTTCATAACGTCGGTCCCTCCTCTACAGGGACCGTTGGAAGTGATTTTGTTGCTGGTTTTCCAAGATCCGATTTTCAGGGGGATCCGGATTCAGGAGAGCGTGAACCTTCCCTTTCATCCTATTATCCGTGTGACCCCGCGGGTCCCTCTTTTTGGGCCCTAGATTTTGACACCATTGTAAGATCTGTTTTATCCTCTATCGATGTCTCTAACGTTCAGGAGCTTGCTTCCGAAGGGTGGTTTAAGTTTTACCTCAACTTCGTTAAACGACAACTTTTGGTACGTATCTTTTATCCCCTTATGGCTCTTTACTCGCCTTATTGATGTAAGGACTAACATCGTATAGCTTTTGCCTTCTTCTTCCCCCTCCCTTTTTTTTATAGATATCCAATAGTTGGTATGTTACCAAATCTACAGCTGCCTCTCCATTTCGGAATAAGGAAGAACTCTAGAGGGAGAAAGCCGTGTTGGAATCTAGATTTCATGATCTAACCTTTGCGAAGAGTAGCAACGAAGAGGTTTGTAGTCAATTGAAGGAGTCCCTTAAGAGAGAAAGGGCTGCCAACAGTTCTTTAACTGCCAAAGTTTTAGCCCTCAGGCGCAAGAAGTCAGATATGCTGATGAAACATGCAAGGTGGCTGAAAACAAGGGAAGTGATTCTTTTTGATGTCAGGTGAATAATTTACGAAATTAGGGATCAGATTTCTTTATTCTTGAAAGTGCACTTTCCAGATATGATGTCCGACTGTTATGAAAAGGCTCTCCTCTTAGTTTACCATAATAACTGTGGCAAGTTTCCTGACATGAACTTTCCTTCCCTTCCTTCGTTCCTTCTGAACAAAATCTTAAGAGGTGTTATTGCCTTAGACCAGGGTACTGGAGATTTTGAAGGAGAGAAAGCGAAGGTCGAGAATCTTTTGTTCGTCGAAAAGATGTTTGACAGCCAATCACCTGGGGGTGATGAAGATCTGACTTTGCATAAAGAAGGTGGTAATGTTGACAGCCCATATGGTGATGATGGATTTGCGGAGGGGATAAATCTTCCGTAGCTTGGTGAGAGAGAACAGGCGGTACACGCAGGTTCTCCTATTCCCCAGGTATAGATTCCATTCTCTGAATTCTTTCTTTACTTGTACCAGTTGATCCTTGACGACTTGTTCCCATGGTGATAGGAATGATGTCCTTGCTGCTTACCCCTTCTCTTTTTTTTTAAAGGATGATCTTCATTCTCTTTCTAAGCTGAAGAGGGAATTCCTCACAAAGCCTCCCTTTAGATCCGGCAGAGAACGCTTCTTGAAAGAACTCAACCATATTTACATGAAGTATCCTCAGTTATCTTTCAAATTCTTGGGGAACGGCAAGGAGATAATATTAAATAAACTTAGGACTCATCATGCGAAGTTAATATGTAACACGAAAGAAAAGAACACTAGGAAAAGATGATCTGTTATATCTATATATTTCTTAATGACAACGCATGTGAATATGAATTGTATTTGTTTTTACCTCCTTTTTGTCGCATGCTTTTTCTGGATTTGGAGTACTCTTGCAAAAGATAGCATATCTGTTTATTTAAATAGGACGATATACTTGAAGACACTTCTTCTTTTATGGATAGAGATGCATTGTTTACTTTTTTTTGGGAATTTTTTTGGGAACTTCCCCTACCACCATAAGTGGCAGATGTGCCATATCTGGGAAACGATTGGCGCAACGTTTGGTAGAACAAATATGTTTGTTGGAGACTCAAATAAGACAAAGATATAAAGATATCCTCGTGGCAAAGAGGAGCATAAAAACGAATCCTACCGTCGATTTTTATGAAGAAAGGGATAAGCTGCAGCGTCAAGTAGGGATTTAGAGGAGAGATGCAAAGAGGTAGTAGTGAAATGCAAAGAATGGGGGACTGCATATGGATGTGCTCTTGGGGTCTTTGCCTTTAATGAGTCGTGTGTCTTGACGGAACGTGTCGCTTCAGAATTTGGGATTGGGGTTCCTCCCCTTGGGATAAACCATTCCTTTGTTGCCAGGTGGCATAGGCGGGTTAAGGGAAGCGTGAAAAGTCTTTATGGCAGGAAGGAAGTTGAGGGCAACTCTCGTTGTGTTGACTTTTATACCTCCAAACTTAAGCAATTGCAAAAGGAGAAATAGTTCTTATGCGGAGACGCTTTCGACCTGAGGAAGGAAAACAAAAAGTCTTCATGTGATGGGCAAGACTTTCAATCAATCTTTGGAGTGGTAACCTAAACCCTCAGATGACCTTGGCATGGTGATGGAAAAGGTGCAAAAGGTCGACGAGCAATTGCGTGCCGCGACTCCTCGTTCTGCCACTTTCTCTTGGCTCCATGAATAGAGCGTATCCTATAGAAAGTTGGTCTATTGCCCATGCGGGGGTTTTTATGTCGGGGCATGCTTTCTTCCCCCTTTTTTATATAAGCATTTATGTAACGCATAAAGGACCCTGTATTTTAACAATGGAGTGTAGCATTTTATATAAACCGCACACACGGATGAAGGGTAGGATCTATAATGATATAATTTGGCGTGCAACTATGTATCTTAATCTAGGCGATTTCCTTTTAGTCATCGCTATATCGCGACTAGGCACAAAATGCTATGTTGGGGTCTGTCTCCTGGTCTTGAAAATAGTGTCCCGTACCCTTTTTGGGATTACCAGTATCATAATGTTTTCAATCATAAAAGATCCAAAATATCCGTTTGGGTTTTGTGTGTTAGTGTGAATATTTGGTGTATGTAAATCGGAGATACTTTCCTGAGTACAAAGGAGAGGCGATAAAGGCCACCGGTGCGCGATTTGCGCTATGGTTCGACGTTGAGTCAAAGTTGAATTGCTTCTCCAACATTTGCCAAGGATTGGTTTGACCCTGATCCGAATATGCATTGAAAACCAGAATTTCGTCCAGTATTTGGGAGCCACCGAACTGTCTCAGATTTGGGTCTTAGTATAGAAGACTGGATCCCCCTCCGGTATTGGTAAAGCGTCGAATCGACCCAGATTCAGGTATTAGCATAAATGGTCGAAACCCTCCTCCGTATTGGTGAAGCGTCGAATCGACCCAAATTCAGGTATCAGTATAGAAGACCGGAACCCCCTCTGGTATTGGCAAGGCGCCGAATCGAACCAGATTCGGGTATTAGTATAGAAGACCAAAACCCCCTCCGGTATTGGCAAGGCACCGAATCGACCTAGATTCGGGTATTAGTATAGAAAGACCGGAACTCCCCTCCGGTATTGGCAAGGCGCCGAATCGACCCAGTTTCGGGTGTTAGTATAGAAGACTGGAACTCCCCTCGGTATTAGCAAGGCGCCGAATAGACCCAGATTCGGGTATTAGTATAGGAGACCGGAACTCCTTATTCGGGTATTAGTATAGATGACCGGAACTCTCCTCTAGTATTGGCAAGTCGCCAAATCGACCCAGATTTGGGTATTAGTATAGAAGACCAGAACTCCCTTTTGGTATTAGCAAGGCGCCGAATCGACCCAGATTCGGGTATTAGTATAGAAGACCGGAACTCCCCTCCTGTATTGGCAAGGAGCCGAATCGACCTAGCTTCAGGTATTATTATAGAAGAGCGGAACTCCCCTCCGCTATTGGCAAAGCGCCGAATCGAACCAGATTCGGGTATTAGTGTAGAAGACCGGAACTCCCCTCCGGCATTTTTTTAGGAAAGCAGAGGTTGTACGTGCTTTTGAGCCTCCCGTTGGCCTTGTGATGTCAAAGCAAAGGATATACGTGCTTTATTGGCCACTCTCTGGGCCTATGCGTCCGGAGCGCTTGGCTAGCTTATCCACAAGCAGGGCCCAAGGACTTACCCGACCTCCCTATAGGAGGTGCCTTATCCTGACCATCGTAGGTGATGATAAGGGTTTAGAAACTTAGACGAGGCCATCGTAGGCACATAACTAAGGTTTACTCTTTTGACGCTCCATACGGGCCATCGTAGGCACTAATAAAGGCTTACACGCCACCCCCCTCAGGGGTGCCCTATCCTGAGCATCGTAGGCAATGACAGGGGTTTGCATTCACTTCTGCAGGTAACGCGGAACATAAGCAGAGGTAGGACGTGCTCTTCTGCGAGTAGAGGTAGGACGTACTTAGTTCTAGCAGGCAGGGCGTGCTCTTCTACGAGCAGAGGTAGGGCGTGCTAATTTTAGATGCATCACCACGACCATTTCTGGTGTGAAACGATGTCTTACGCTTTTGATGCTTTAACCCTTCCCCCTCTGGTTTGGGCATGGAGAAAGACTAACACACCATCCCCCTCCGGGGGATGCCTCGCCCCAGCCAATTTGACGATGACGAGGGATTTAATCCGTTGATGATTAGACCCCCTTTGGGTTTTCCTTTTAAAATTCCGAGGGACTATCGTTCCGTATGTTGGCATTTGTGTATTAATCCTTTTCCTAAGGATTTTCTCAAACTTGTCTCGATTTTTTGATAAACTCTTGTAATCGGCCTTGACTGGAGAATCTGACGATGGCTTCCTCGAGAGCTCTACAGTGATTAGTCTTGTGTCCATTCACCAAGTGCTAATGGCAGTAAGGTCCTCCTGTCTTTCTTTCGTATTTAGGCCTCTTTTTCGTGGAGGTCCAATAGTCGAGTTCGTGTTTGGTTAGGAAGTAAACATTCTCCTTCGAAGTAGTGAGGTAACGTCCTTGTGAATCATCCCAAATGTGGTTCCTATACTTTCGTCCTCTCTTTTCGGAACATACCGGAATTGAATTGTCATCTCTTTAGTCCATTTGTCGGCGAAACGGTTGAAATCGTCCATTATTTCGCGTTCGAGCATCATTCCCTTAACTTGCCTGTGGAGAGCATCCTTTAAGTGGGGCTAAACGCTAATGTCCCCGGATGTAGATCCACAGGGTGGGAATGCCATAGTTTGTCCTATGTGGGAAGAGCTGCTATTCCTCATCTCGTAAGCATGTAGTTCCATTTTCCTCTTCCGCTTTATTACTCGCAAAGCCCCTGCTCTTAACTCTTGCTCTCGATTACCCTACGGCTGGTGGTTCTCAACTTATCCGCTTGAGATCCTGAAAGCCTTCGTCTGGGTTTCTTGCTCATAACTTCGCTTCTTCAAGGCTAGTCCGATCTGGGACGGAACAACACAGGTAGATGTGCGGATGTTAACCACAAGGTCAGAGGTTCGAGCCCTTCTTCTAGCGCCAAAAAGCTAACGATATTTTTCATCAACACCAGAAGTGGATCAACAGGGGTAGACCCAAATGGAAATCAAGAGGATTGGGTCACTTTTCCAATCGATTCTGGTGGGAGCTTAAGAGGCTTGGGCCCATGGGTGTAGGATCGCTGAGAACTGTCAGGCCAGATCTAAGCTTAGCGGATGAGGTTCAACCGCCATTCGAGGAAACTGAAGGGTGTAACCCATGTTTCTCTGCAGAATTAGTGATAAATTGCGACTACTATAACTAGGGAAATAATAATACACACTTACAGAGTAGTTTTCTCATAGGAAGATCCCTTTTCATTAAGACTTTATTGGAAGTACATGAATACTATATGGAGGAATTTTTCATTAATCTTCTTTCTCAAGTTATTTCTAATGGTACAAAAAGTTAGGAAAAAAGATCCCCCTAGTGTGACCTCTGAGGTCTTATTTATAGTGGTTCAGGGCCCCTCCCCTCGGAGGGCTATCGGACCCGCATGGGTCTTTGTTGGTTGTTTTATTCTTGGCTTTGGGTGCTTGACATTCGACCACTTTTGATGTATTTAGCCACGATACTCGAACTCTGGAGGGTAGCTTCTGGATGTAAGCTTGCGGTCATGAGCTTTCGGATGTAGGCTCTCAGCTTTATCGTGAATACTTAGAGGGGCTCGGCCCCGTGGCATATGTTAATAGCTGCCGGGTTGAAACCACTACGGGTTTCGGTACTAGGTAGACTAATACGGGTAGCCTGTATCCTTGTCCGAGTTTCGGTTAGCCCTCCGTAGGGGTCTTCACGGTAGCCTGTATCCTGGAAGGGTGGCTTCCAGTGTCACTCTTATTTATTTGCGGATGTGACCTTTCGGTATTCATGCAGTAGATGCTCCAGAAGTTGGTTTTGAGTGGCCTTCGCATTCTCTCGGATAAGTGCCTTCGATGCTTGCATCTTCAGGTGTATCAGTATATGGGCAGGTCGCTATCGAAGATCCCTTTGGGTTTGGTCCGTCGGATATACTGCTTCCGGATCACTTGGTTTTGGGTTTGGACGATCTTTTGCTATAAGACTCCTTTGTCGGGCCGAAGCTGCTTGGAGAATCACTGTTGAATTGGCCCTGACGGATAAATCCCACCAACTATACCATGTAGCTTTCACGATCCTTTTTCGTAGAGGGTTTCATTTGGTGTTGTGTCTCGAGTTATTCTTTCCAGCTTTTAACCCTTCCTAACAATGAGTTCCGCTTTCTAGCGAGCTTTTAGTGAGCCTTCGGTTGCCCGATACCCCTTCACCGCCAACTCGACTCTTTGTTAATTTTGGTAGTAGCATTTATGGAAAATAATGGATGGATGAGATACAATTCATCACTTCGTCGTCCTTTCAACCTCCCCGTCGTTCCTTCCATCTTCTTCTATCACCTCTGTCGTCCTTTTACTCTATCCGGTTTTAATTATAGCTAACATTGAAAAATCAAAATACAAAACAAAAAATATACCAAGCACCGCTTTAATTGTTTGAATGTGCATATCAAATGACTGACTACTAATAAATATCCACAGTGGAAGACATTTTTTTCTTTTTTCGAATTACTTGTATTATTAATAATATATGATTACTAAGAAATAAACCAAATACTAACGCTCCTAGTTTTGCCTTGCACACCTCGGTAAATTCAAAATTTTATTTTGATAAAGTTGTTATCAAGACAGTTAGCAAATTCATGCTATGGGAAGAATGAATCCATAGTCGAACCAATAACCAAGCCCAACATTTTCTAAATTTCATTATATCATTAAATAGTATTTTTAAGCTTAATTGTATTACTGCTACAATAATTATAGTGTGGTGCTAAGGGCACCCCAATTTCATCTTCCTATTACCACAACTAAAGAACTAAAACAAATTAAATTCTTTATGCTTCCTAATACCACATTGATCTTTTCTAATATCTCACTCAACTGTTGATTGTCGAAATAGTCACGTATTCTATCCTAATCTAAAACCCAAATTCATTCGCTCCTTCACCGCCGCTGCTTTTCACGGCTTCAAAATTCATTTTCACTTTTTCTATTTTGCTAAATTTGATCTTTATTCATAACTTTTTATTTGCATCTACTCATTCTTATTATAGCGTAGAATTCAGTTAAAAAAAATATATGAACAAGTCGGAAACAAAAATCATGGCAGTCTAGGGTTTTCGAAAGAGAAAAAACGGACTAATTGAAGCTTAGAGGGAGAAATAGATATAAACAGAGGTAGCCCATATTTTTTAATGTGAGGTATTTGGAAGAGTAGAAAGGTAATTTTTGTAGTATTTTTTAGCTGTGGTAATAAAAAGAGGAAAAATGAACATCACATTCACTCCTTCTTAATGGCCGTCGTCTCTTTCCACGCTCAAACTTCCTAGATCTGAAACTCTTGCGCCTCCGCATAGGCGGCCCTGGCCCAGTGCAAACAGGGCTTACGCACTGGGCAGCAAACCCGCCTAGGGCATAAACCTTGAATCACGTATACAGCGAGGGAATAAAAGGAAAAAAACAGAGAAGGCGAAATTGAATCGGGAGATGGAGAAAAGGGCGAAGTAGGAGAAGAAGGCTGAAAAAGCGAAATTAAATCTGGTACATCGCGAAGCAGGAGAAGAAGAATGAAAAGGCGAAATTGAATCTGGTACTTATATTACTGTTTTTTGTTGAGTATCCCACCGACACCGATTTTAATTTTTCCTTTCAGTTTCTCTATCTGTTATCACGTTAGTTATAGAACTGCAACTTCTTACATTACCCCCAACCCAAATCAGATAACAAAAATAATAATATAAAAGTCAGTAAATATGGTATTTAAATATTTCAGGATTTAATAAATCTGCATAAACTTCTGTCGGTTTTTACCCCCACAGTAGGTTCAATTTGACATGCATCAACATCCTCATTATACAAAAAGAGAGTCCTTTGTTTAAAAGAAAGAAGAAGACTGAAAAAGGGTGAAATTTAATAAACAATATCTTGTTAGGAAAAAAAAAATGACTCTAATAATGCAATTGAAATTCATCACATAAACTGTGTAATAATGACATTTTTCTTAGTAGCCTATATTGTTCATTTAACTTGCTTATCATTATATAAACCAATTTGGCAATTACATCATAATTACTAGTTCTAATTTGTTTTCTTATTTTTAGTAATAAAAGATTTTTTTTTTTTTTTTTGCACTATAAAGAGGGTGGAGGATGTTAGAATTTCTGAACGTCGAATATTTTAACAAAACATCAAAATTTTATCTATAAATTGGATGAACAGAATTGCTGTTAAAAACAAAACTAATTTTTTTTCTTACTACAAATATTGTTTTTTTTTTCAATAGAAGTCATATTTTCAATTTGAAAAAAAGGCAATTGACATGTTTTCACGAAAGCAACCATCTGGAAGATCAAATTTCTTCGTATTTAGATTTATTATTTATGATTTTTTGCATTATGACCACGTTATTTTTATTTATAATGCATGCATTATTAATTCATAATAACAGTATTGAATTTTCAAATATTAGTGTCTTACAATATGAAAATTATTTAGTATCGTTGTGAATTTTTTTAACCTTGGGGCATCATTTAGCATATCGCACCGGACATCATAAGTTTCAGGACCGGCTCTGCGCCTCCGCCTCCTCATCATTTCTTCTCCTCTGCTTCTCTTCGCTCCTTCTTAATGGCCAAGAAAAAGAAATCTAATCAGCCCTCATCTTCTATGACAACGAGATCTGGAAGTCGAGCTTAACCCCTAGAATCATCATCTGAATCTGAAGCTGAAGCTGCTCCTGACGCAGATGGCGCTCCACCGCGTCCGGTATTCACGCTACCATCTTCCCACCCTTTGAACGTCCTGATTGACGAAATTGCTGCTGCTCGAAATACTACTTCTTCGCAATCTCTGCAAAAGGGTACGACCCTTGTAACTCTGCAAAAGGGTAAGTTCCATGTAACTTCGCAAATGCAACCTAGTGTGAGCTCTCGGTCTATGCTAGGAGGAAATTCAATTGAGCAAATTAATTTGGTTGTGGACTTGGGTAATTTGACAAGTTCAGCTGTTAACATTAATGTCGATTTGGGAATGCTGCTTGTAATGATAGTGAACATTTCGTTAGTGATGGTTTGAATGGCCTTATCTCCACTAGCTCTGAAACCAGAAATGTATTCCAGCGCCCTCATCATGCTCGACAGAACTCCCCAATTACCCAGAATGAAGCTCCAGCAACCCTCTTACCTCCTCACCTTTTCTCTCCAAACTCCCCGACTTTTAACAATAATAGCCAATTACCTTCCTTCACTGAACCTGTACATGAAGCTGCAGCGAAGAACACTAACCCTTTAGCTTCTAAAAAAATGGACATCTTTATTTGATTCTCTACCTCGTGTTGCGGGGGAATACATGCCGGTGGATTTCGATATTCCTCATGCCGAAACTGGATCTGTCCCATCTAGGGAAATACACGAAGAGGCTGCAAATTTTTGGAATGATAATATTGTTGGGTTCTTTTTGGACCTTAAGCCGCATACAGTCGATATGTGAACTACTTGTCGTACCTCTTGGCAGATCCAAGAATCCATGAAAATGACATTTGCCGACGGCTTATATTATTTTAAGTTCTCATCTACTACTGAGTGGTTACATGTACTTGAAGCTGCACCTTCTATTATTGAAGGTAGATCATTTATTGTGACACCTTGGAATGATACGATTGATAGAGTACGAGATCGGGTCCTTTCTATTCCTGTCTGGGCACAGTTCACCCACATCCCCTCAGTGCTACAGCCTCTTCTTGGCCTAAACTGGCTAGCATGTCATATTGGAAAACTTAATTGCTTTGATGCTAATACAGTCGCAAGAAGGAACTTAACATATGCAAGGGGCCTGATAGAGATTACACCTGATAAAACTTTGCCTACTCAAATCAAAGTTAAACTTGAAAATCGTGTTCACTATGTGGATGTAAAGTATAGATGGCAACCTGACATTTGCAAAAGCTGCAAATCCTTTGGTCATTGCTCTGATTTATGTTCGCATGTTGTGAACATGCCTCTCCCGGCTAAGAATCCCTTACCTAAACCGCCGAAACGCATTTGGGTCCCTACTGGTAGATTGGTTGCTCAAGCCGAGATAGTGGAAGAACTTGAGGTCGTTAAGCCTTCCGCTATCTTTCCTGACGTTCATCCTGATCCTGACATCACTTAGAATGAGCTAGAGAATGCTTGGGTTCACTCTCCCTCTGGCATGCATTGTGACACCATTGAAGTTTTCTTCATCTTTATTGATGATAAAGTGGAAGATCGTAGTCGTATATTCTATGAACCAGATGGTGACAAACTAACCTTGAGTACTGAAGGTGACATTGGAGAAAACAATGTAGTTCTCTTGCAGGATCCTCTATGGGATCATAACCGTCTATTGGCTCCTTACAAAGTAGATGATTTGGCCCTCCGCCTTTGGATCTTTAAGCGTATTATGACTCCTTACACCGATTTTTTCTACGATGATGAAGTTGTTGGTGATGATCCATAGATCCCCTTCACCTGGATTGCTTGGCTCTTTGCCCATGGTTCTTTATCGTTATATGACCCTTCATGCTCCTATCAGGTTCTTCTGTAGATTTGTAGCTTCCTAATGTTATCTTTTATATGCAGTAATGTTGTTACTTTTGCTATTTTGTCGTTTTGATAGTGACTGGACACTTCAAACCAGTTGTTACTCTGTGTATGTCCAGAGTACTAGTTCCTCTCTCTTAATTAAGGTGTTTGCGGTCACCTTAAAAACCAGTCAGCCTTGCAAAAAAAATAGACAGGAAATTGGGTGCCCTTAGCACCACACTAAATATATAATTAGCACACAATTTCAATACCACAACTCATAATAGCTGACGAGCTAACCAGTTTAGCGAGCAAAACGATCTGGAACCCAATTACTAGTTCAAAATGGTTTCATTCATATTTAAACAATGATGCAATAACCTGTCAATATTGGGTGACTAAGCTAAAAATGTAAGTGCATGCTTGACATCTTTATTAATAATTGTGATAGTGCTGATGTCAAACTTCTTTGATATCATTGTGGACCACCGAAAACACACCTACGCGGATATTTACATAAATAAAAATTCTTTATAAACATGATATAACAGTTAAACTTCTTTATAATTTTAAAATTTCTCTTCATGCTTAAAATTACAACCGAACACTAGCTAATCTACAAATTCAGAACATCCCTCCAACTAACTTACAAATTCAAAATATCCCTCCATTATTAATATCAGTATCAAACAAATAAATAACATTTACAAATTAGTAATTTATTAATTACTATTATAAATAAAATTCAAACTATCAAAAAATTAGATGTTTCAATTTAGAAATAAAGTGTAAATTTGCACATGATTTCAATAAAGGTGGATACCCAGTGCCAAAGGCTTCCTACTCAAGCGCGAGGACTTCCCAGGTCAGTCTCCCGTCCTGGTACTGTTCACGGCTTTTCGGGCTCTGGGGGTGGTCGATTAGCGCGCGCAGCCTTTCCTTCACATTATGTGAAGAGGCCGGGGCTCGAAACATGATTTCAATATGAAAACAAAATTAATATTTATACAAATTAATTTCTCTTGAATATATTAATCATATATAATTTGTAGAAAATAATTCACTAGCTAATCATACTTCATCGTCATGCGTGAAGTGCGTACCGTTATGTTTGTTTAAAATATATGAAGTTCAATTCAAATTTTAGTTTGATTATACAAACTAAATATCGGATCATATTTTATATGTCATAAATGTTTACTTGAATAACCTTTAGATACATTGGGAGTATAAACTAATTATTTTACAAATTGGTAAGCATATATATATTGGTTCAAATTATGTCATGTCAAGTAAAGACTGTTTTGTTGGCTAAGTAAAATATTAGATGCATGACTTCAAATGACCGTCATTACATACAACTTCGATGGAACCATCAATTTGTTTTTAAATCCAACATGACGATATTTACAAATTATTTCTTACGTGGATGAATAACTCCAGTACTAAATGTTGGAAATCATAGAAGTGTTTAGTAGCACAAAATAAAGGTACGTTTTGAATTCAAAAAAAATTAAAACCACATCTTATATCTTAGCTTATGGACATAAACTTAATTGACTGTGATCCAAAGCAATGCATAGGTAAGAGTTCATATATTTTGTAGTTCGACTGTAGATTTATGGGTGCATAACATGTTCCAAGATTTCTGTTTCCGCTTTCTTTCATTTAGATTTTCAGAATTCTGAAAGTTCCAGAAACTTCATCTGTGCAATATATAACTAAGATTCTGTGTAAATACCAAAAGACTACCATTTATTTTGTGAACGACTAGTTTAGTTTTAAACTAAAAAAAATTCTGATATAGATAGTTTTTTCTAAAGAAAAAAAAAATAAAAAAAAAATAAAAAAAGAGAGAAAACTGATTGACTAGGCAATAAGTAAAAGTCATGCTAGTTGATCCAACTGTTGTTTGGCAACTTTGTGGAGGGGCGCGCTACTTGGCTTTCCACATATTGATTGGACCAAATAAAAAAAGGAGGTCCAACCATGATTGCAATTGAAGATAAAATTATCAGCAGGATAAATCACCTAATTCATTCTTTTGAGTCTTGGGTTACAACTTACAAGTCAATGGTTTGCCTATGTCTCCCCTATCATTTCATTTCCACTTTCCACATTATAATATCCAGCACAGACCAAACAAGTCAATCGGAAAACTAAGTCTCTGTCTTCAGAATTTATATTCCAAGCTTTCTTTAATTGACAACCCATTTGTCTGGATTGTAAATTCTTGCAAGCAACACTCAGTCAGTTTTATTTTATCTTAATTTCCCACCATAGTTTAGCAAATAATTGACCTGCAATATTGTCGGATTGGTCTTTTATCTGGACAAACCGGAACAATGGCTTAAATTAGAATAGACAAAACTTTGAAAAGTAATGCAAATATGAATTGGTATGCATGTAATATTGAAGATTATTTTTGTTTCGTTTGTATACGTATTTGCCAACTCATATTTGTATACTATGTATAGGAGAGCGGCGAGCTGAATGCCGAACCACCACAATAATTTTGTTTTGCTCTTGCTAAGGTTTTTTTTCCCCCTTCTTGACCAAATCTTATCATTTCTGGACTCACTACTATATAATGACTTTCCATTTGGCATTATTGTAAAGAATGTCGCTACTAACGTTCATAATTTAATATATGTTACTATCTCCATATAAATCTATTTAAAGCGTTGAGACAATATCATGTATTTACAAGGAAATCAACACTGATATCGATATATATTATAAATAATATGAGTATATTTTATTTTGTAGATGGTCTGGCTTTAAAGTTCAAGCAGTTGCCAAAACTAAGAACATGTAACTTTACATGGATCAGCACCTGGAATGAGTCAATGATGTGTTATTTTTATTGGGTGTAACTAGATTAGAATTAATCATGTCATTCATGCATAGTACTATAACAGTATTAACCATATCTCTGATTCTGGAGAATTGTGTTATGGTAAAACACCATATGATAACAAATTTAGTGCATGTATACACCTCTTAGGTTTACCGACAACGCCGGGTTTGCTTTAGAACTACATAAATTCTGAATGGTTTGTACTGTACATTTTGTGACCGCATCTTGATGTAAATCAAATGTGTATATGAAAAAGAAAAGTTTATGTTCTAATCCAGGGTCCAGGTTTCAATAATGGACCAGGATGATCAAAAGTGATGCAAAAAGCATAATTTAAGATAATTTTTCTCACATTTATGTAAATTGCAGTTATATTTTAATCGCTTTTGTCTTTGAAATGATATACATATACTATATTCATCTTCTAGCTTGGCAGCATATTATCTGCATGGCTGCTACCATTGTATACCTGTGCTGCATGCATTACACTTCATTTTCTCTTTAACTTGCCACTATTGTCCTTTGTTGGCATAACAGACATGCTTTAGATGGTTAATTTTTCCTTCCCGAAAGATGGGTCGAATGTGCTACGAATAGCAGGTGATTTGGTACTTAACTAGTACTAATTAGAACTAGTACAACCGCATAGCGGTGGGAAATCGACCGCTAAATTGCATAGTCTAAAAAAAGAAAAAGAAAAACTAGTTCATCTATTAATCTTAGTTGAATATCAAAAAATAATATGGTTGATAATATTTAAAATTAGAGAGATTTAAGAAAACAAAAATTTGGAGAATTACGTGAATTAAATTGAAGAAATTTAAGGGGACACATTATAGGTATGTTCCATGTTTTCTGGATTTCGAAATAATTGATTTTGGCTAAGTGACGGTAAGCAAAATTTTCTAAGGGTCGGTTTAATAATATTTGATAATATTTACACAGACATGGAGACAACTGCAAACTGATTAGTCCGTGCTATTATCCAAGCTCTGCAGGAAATTTAGGGGTAATTTTCTTATGCATGATATGCAGGCTGTACATGTTATCATTCACTATGACTGGTTCAAATACAAAGAATATCCCTGCATATCCATGTATTCTGATATTTGATGTTAAAATTCTCTCATATGTTGTTAAGGTAGGAGTGCCGGTTTGAATAAATAGTCTCACATCACGAAATAAATTGAACTAGTTGGGAACAAATATGAATTGGTAGACACGTAACATTGGGTATTTCTTTTGTTACAAGGATGTGTGTACCAACTTATATGCATGCGCCTTATGTCGGAAGGAAGAAGAGGTCTTTGTTCAGACCGTCGTTACATAACAATTGGTATCAGAGCCTTCTACACAATTTTTTAGAAGAGAGAAAAAGTTACTTCTATTGTTTGGGATTAAGATATTTCTCAATTTTTACTGGACAATCACTGCTATATAATGACTTGCCATTTGGCCTTATTGTAAAGAATGTCACTACTAACGTCCATAATTTAATGTATGTTACTATCTCCAGGGCCGGCCCTAGGGGTAGGCTGCTGAGGCAGTCGCCTAGGGCAGCACATCGGAGGTAGGGGAGCAGGCTGATGATCAGTAATAGTATAGTGATAATATAAATAAAACAGTTAGTTTTACAAAGAATGGATGGTGTGGTGGTACGCTTCATGAGTTGGAATTGAGAGGTCTGGAGTTCAAAGTTGCTTGACATTTTTAATTTTACAATGCCCAGGAAACAAACAGATGGATTCATCTTTTTGGCAATAGATTTTTCTGAGAATGTATTTGGTTTGTAACACAGATAGTTCTTTATGTCATAGCGAATGATGACTTTCTTTCTTAATAATATGCCATGGCAATTTTCATGAACTGATAAAATACCTGAAAAATTCCTTTCTGATGCAACAGTCTATCAAAGGGAGCAGTGTTTTCATGAAAGTGGAGTGCTACGTATGAGTTTCGGGTGCTTTGTATCTTTTAATTAATGAAAGCCATGAATATGATATTGGTAATGCATATTGAATTATTGGTCATCAGCTTACTGTATATACAATGAAAAATGGTTGCTCTTTTGTATTTCTTGACAAAATTTTCAGATATTTTTCATGTTAATGTGCGTCACTAGACTCACTACATTAAGAGTGAGGAAGCTTCATAACGTTCTTAATTTATTGCATTCAAGTTGGTGGAGTACTAAATCTGTGGTATATCTTCAGTGATTTTTATATATTATTCATGATCTTCAGTGTTCTTTTTTTCTTCTAATGATCATTGACGTATAAAATATGAAATCCTTAGCATGTATTCCGATCAGTAGCTAATCTTCAGTTTTGGCAACACATGGGGCATTTTTACCTTTCTAAACTTTCGGACTGGCCTTGGGCAACGATAGTGATAGGGCCGGCACTGACTATCTCCAATATAAACCTATTTAAAACGCTGAGACAGAATCATGTATTTACAAGGAAATTAACATTGATATTGATATATATTATAAATAATATGAGTATATTTTATTTTGTAAATGGTCTGGCTTTAAAGTTAAAGCAGTAGCCAAAAAACAAAGAACATATAACATTACATGGATCTGCACCTGGAATGAGTCTATGATAATTTAATGTTATTTTTATTGGTTTTAGATTAGAATTAATCATGTCATTCACTCATAGTACTACAACAGTATTAACCATATATCTCTGATTCTGGAGAATTTTGTTATGGTAAAACTTCATTTAAGGTGATAAGAAAACCAGTGCATGTATATACCTTTTAGGTTTCCTGACAATGCTGGATTTGCTATAGAGAACTATATAAATTCTGAATGGTTTGTACTGCACATTTTGCGACCCCAACATGGTATAAATCAAATGTGTATATGAAAAAGAAAAGTTTATGTTCTGATGCAGGTTCAAGTTTCAATAATGGACCAGCTGTTAGGATTTGAAAAAGAAAAGTTGACACAAATACAATGGGCGGTGAATGCAATGTTATTTTTCTTAATTATGACTGGGTGTGGCATGAACGGTACCAGGGTTCTTGAATGAGTTATTTGAATGGGAGAGTTGATTGAATGTGAAATATTTAAGTTGAATATTTACATTGTGATTTTTAATTTAATTCACTAATAATTATTAATGATGATTTTTTGTTGTTGCAGTATAAGTTTAATAATTCAAATAATAAAAATAATTGGTCAAATTTTCACTAAAACAAACTAATACATGTTTAAATTCAAAACAAAGAAGAACAATATATATAATCGATGACTACGTGCGGAATAAATTCAAGGGTAAGTTTGTTTCGGTCTAAAATAGGTTTTTACACAAAAACTTCTTTCTTAAGAGGGAATTAGATCATAAACTCATAAATTAGGTCCCTATTTTTTGAAAATCATCAAAAAAATTCATGAAAATTCAAAATTAAATTCAATCCACAATAATCATCGTTTTCATGCACTAAAACTACAAAAAATAAATTAAAAAAAAAACCGCTGGCTCCTATATATTGAAGCAAATAATGCAATTATTTGCAATTGTTGCCGATATTTCAACAATATTTGCATCAACTGCAAAAAGATTTCCGAATTATCAGCAATATATTGTAATAATTATAGATTTTGCAGCAATTTCCATTTCGTCTTCAGTTAGTTCAGTTTTTCATCAAGTTAAACACTTGCCGATATATCAACATAATACACAATTATTGTTGATATATCAGCAAATATTCATCAACTCAGCAATTATATGCAATAATTGCTGATACATCAGCAATAATTTACATTGTAGCAATTTTAACATTGTTGCTGATATACCAACAGTTATAGTGAATTATTGCTGATATATCAACAATAATCTACTATAATTGCTGATTTTTAAGTTTTTTTTCCAAATTACTCACCTGAATATTTACAAAAAATAAATAAAAAAATTGTACAGCAACGCCAAAAAAATGTGAAAAAACACGTAACAGCAAAAAATAGGGACCCGCTTTACATGAAACTTAAGAGAGAGATGTCGTTCAAATGATCTTCCATTTTAATGATGTGTGCCTAATTTTCGCTAAATTCAACTGGTATGATGTAATTATAGATTTACGCGAAAGTTTGCCCCAATTGGTCCAAAAACGCTTCTATATTCTCATTTGTTCTTTGTTTTGTGTGTGCAAAGTACGCAGCATATAAATTAAACTCATATTTAATACGTTTACAAATATATAAATGATAAATAAATAAAATATTAACATTCAGTTTAATTAAAATAAATACATTCTTAATTTTAAATAAAAACATGTTCAAATATATGTAAATAAATGTGAACTTTTATTTTTCTTAATTAAGTTTAATATAATATTTTAGTATTTTTTTATTCTAAAAAATATATATTAAAATTTTAATTAAAAAACTAATTTAATAATTTTTTTAATGTACCAATGTAAATTTTCAATTCATTTCATTTATAGAAGATGTAGCGGGAATAACGGAATATAGCTGAAATAATGGGATATATATATTAGAATACAACGGGGCTTAAATATCTGGAAATAATGTAGCGGTAGAAATCCGCTAGAGGATATCCCAGGGATATGGCGGGGTAATAGTGGGGCATTAACTGCATATGCAGAGGTAAGGCTGTCAATGAATACTCGAAAAATTCGATATCCATCTGAATCTATATCCGTATCCAAAAATATGAAAAATATCCATTATCTGACATTATTCGCAAAGCGGATATGGATATCCGAAAAGCTTTTCTGATACAGATATGGTTATAGTGGTGTAACGTCCCATATTTTTTGCAGTCAAATATTTAATTTAATTTATTATTTTAAATATTATATTTGGAATATTAATGGATTTTAATATTTAATTCATTATTAAAAACGAAGTTTGAACGTTAATTTATTTATAATATAAATCGAGTTCGAAATCGCGCGGTAGTTTGTAAAATGGAGTTTTGAACTTCAATTTGATATACAAGATCCGATATAAGTCGGATTTCTGTGATACGAGAAACGTTGGAGCCGTGTTGATTATAATTTTCATATGAAAGAGAAAATTTCAGATTTCATATTTTAAATTGTTAGTTATGGCAAATTCAAATTTTCAAATAGTCGCTATGGAATCGTTTTTAAATTTATAACGATTTATTTATTAATATTAAATGAATTCTATATAAATGGGATATTGTTTAAAACCAGAAATTTTAGTGTTGCGTTTTTGACTTCTATACTGATTATAATTGAAAACTGTTACTTTAATACATACGATAATATTAATTTATTATCGTTGAATTTAGTTGTTCGTATTTAATGTATATATATGGTATCGATATTATATGACATTTATAAATAACACACCTAAAGCCTGGGTACTACATACATTTTACTTGTACAACAAACCAAGCTGCTACATGAATAAGAAAAACTAAAAATAGAAATACAAACACAAAGAAAGCAACATATATATTCATATATTTTTATTTATACAAAAGCAAATACAAAGAAACACAAATCATATACAACTGTCGATATAAGTACAAATACAAAGGAAAACAACACATATCATTGTGCGCCCATTCTGGTATATTGGGAAGTACTACTCATTCTCCTCCTCCCACTTCTATTCTATCTTTTCTTTACTGTTGTATCCCCTTCCTCCTTCCTTTCTGTCCTTCTTCAAACTCTTATTGTTTTCCCTCACCACTGTAATGAATGGACATAAAGGTATCAACCGAAAGTGTTAATCTATATATGTACATATATTAAATAAAAATAAAAAAAGGAGAAAATTGTTTATATACAATCAATGAACAGTTGGACATATTCAAACATCAAATCTCAATAGCTAAAGATATAGCTGAGGAACAACAAAGAAAGAAAAGAAAGAGAAGAAAAAGATATGTATCTTGATACATCAAGTTCATACAGCTAATTAAACAGCTAGATAAAACAGCTAAGAAATGGTACAAGAACAGCTGAAACATACATAAATAAGAATGGTAAATGAACAGCAGACTATGAATAGAACAGTGAGATGAATAGTGAGATTAACAACATAGAATCAGTACAAGAACAGCTAGGGAGAACAGCTACATGTATATATTTATACATAAAATTGTACAGTCAAATCAAAACAGCTAATATACAATAAAATTCATTTCAAATTTCACTGTTTTCATGCACTGTAAAACCCAACATAGAATCAATATAGTTCCAAATCTCTGAATTTGATTTAACAAGTCATAGCCGCAATCTAACCTAATCTATACAAGATAAATCACTGTTTTTTTCGAGCAGACCAGTTGTAATGGGATATACAATACTATACTCAACAAAATCTCTGCTAAAATCCATCACATAGATATCAATTTTCTATCAACAGTACAATAATCTGAAAAAAGGAAGAGAAGGAAAGGCATAAGCTTGTAGTAGCCGAGCCTAGCTAAGATAAGATGTGGATCTAATCTAAAAAATATACCACTATAAATATACACATCCACATTGTGGTGTTTCACCAATTCCAGTAACCATCCGAACAATACAGTAGAAAGAAAACTGTTTGAACCACTAGAAAAATCAAAACAAAATTAAAACCGCAATTAAAAATCACGGAAAATACTTATATGAATTCGCGAATGCACCCTCTTCATCTCGGTATCATCTTCAAAGTGTTTCGAGATAGATTTGTTCGAACCAAATAATTAGGGTTCGGGTTTTTCCACGAGAGGGGGCTTCGGGTTTGAGTCTCTGGAGTTCGTAGGGGATGTGGAAGGGAGCTACGTCGGTCTGAAGGAGGTAGGGTCGATCGTGGAAATTTGTGTGGGGCGCGATTGTGCTGAAGGGGGGGTCGGAGAACTAGGGTTTGGCGGAGCGATAGGAGATGAAAGGCGTAGGGGATGGCCTGAACATACAATGGCGTATTGTGATTTTTGGTAAGAAGAGATGAGGGAGAAAGAACACTAGGAAGTCAGCGTGAAGGGATTTTTGAGGCGGCGTGATTTGTAAGAGGAAGAGGGTTCCGATGGTCTTATAAAAATAGAACGGGACCGTCTAGTTTTAATGGCTCAATGGAAATTAGGGTAAGACCCAACACTAAATTAAACTATACTCTTTATAATTTTATTGTTCTTATCAATTTCCAAGTATTAAAATAGAGCACATATGTGATCAGAACTCGATGGGACAGGAAACATCGAAGCCGCGTCAATGAGTGCCTCAACATGGACCTAGTCAATGATGAAAGCAACTGTAAGATTTTAGTCAAATTAAACGCTATCTAATTTGACTAAACCAGACCGTTTTACCGACAAATCAATTCAAGGTGAGTTAAACTCACTCAGTTCTCCCCATTTATATTTTATATAAATTGGTTTTTTTTATTTTGTATGTTCTGTTTGCCAATGGTTGACTGTTTGCTAGTTATATATTTATTTGTTGATTTAACCGATGAAATTAAACCATTGTTTAATTTCAGTGAAATACCAAATCATTATTCTAACGATTGGTTCCAATAAAGGTAACTTACCTTGTTGGTCACGTTTATAAAATAAACATGTTTAATGGTTTGAATTGTTTGATCTGACTGAATTGTTATATATCAGTTAAATGGAAATGGAATGATCTGATTTAACCGTTTGTATACAGGGAAGAACAGGTTAGAGGGATCCAACGGGATTTCTCAAATATATTATTTACTTTCATATTACCACATATGAACTGTCACGATTGGGTGATTGATTTGATTAGTGATCATTGACTGAAAATTTAATCTGTGTTTTATTTTAACCAATGGGCAATATTGGTTGGGTAATCAGCAGTAAATGGCCTAAGAATAAATTGGTTTGATTATATTGATTTACAGTCAGGTGAATCGATAGAACTTAAGTTATAAAAGTTATTTTATAGTTGGAGGTAAACTTGGAAATATAATTTTTTGAATAAAAGTTATTAAAAGGAAAATAAATATTTATTATTTATTATTAATTGATTTTATTAAGTAAACTTCTGATGTTAATCAAATCTATAAACTCTTGAATAGAAATTAACCCACCCGTTGAATCGGATAAGTGTTTTGTTAATAATTAAAGGGAATTATTTAAATTAATTCTATTATTAATTAATCTAAAGGGATAACTAATTGAAATCGGTTAATGGAATAACCGCGTTTTAAGATAATTAAATCGACCGTTTTTAAGGGGGATTGATTATTAAATTAGTGTGTTTGAATAAAATAGTTTAATGAATATTGTTTAAATTTAATTAAGGTTTTTAAAAGGATTTACTGTTTATTTTAGTTAATAAAGAAATTAACTACTAAAGTAGTTAATGATCGAAGAAAATTATTATCCTGATTAATAATAATTTAGGGAATTACTTTTTAATTGAAATTCATTTAAAAAGTAATCAGAATTGAGATTAAATATACTTGAATGCTGAAAGGGAATTACGAACGGGTTTTTTTTATTTCAAAATCTGAATTTGTATAACAAAGCTATGAAGAGAATTTTACGCGAATATGATAGTTTAAAATAAATGTTACTTAATTATCTAAATTAAGTACAAGTAAATTAAGAAAAAGAGTTTACGATAAACCAGGATTTACATAAAAGAGGTTTAAGGTGTTATATCGGTAATTTTAAATTAACGTTACTTAAAAATGGGATTAAGTAAAAGTGAGAAATTGAAATGAGATTTCCAAAGTGGAAATGGTTGAATGGATTTGAAAAGGATTTAGTAAAAGGTGAATTTGGTGAAAGAAGTGGGTCGTAGGATTTGATAACCAAATCCGAATTATAAATGAGCTTGGTTAAAGGGGTCGAGTTAAAAGTGATGCTTTATAAAGAAGTTACTTAATTATTGAATTAAGAAAGATTGGGCATATCCGAGAAAGAGATTTTCAAAGAGTAAGAAAGTTTTACGAAACCATATTTTGAATAAAGTAGTGAAATGGAATTTGTATTGATATTGGAATGAAGTATCAGTTTTTAGATTACAACATATATTTATCTTTGGATATGAATGTTGTTGATCAACGTTTGAGAGGTAATTAAAATACCCCAACTTGAACGACTTCAGGACTATCCGAGGATGATATAAGTTGTAATGGTAAAGGAGGTTAGTGAAATTTATTATTTCATTAGAGAAATAATAACGCAACATTTTGGTGGAAATTTGGAAAACATATATAATAAGGATACCAAAGTAAAAGGGAAACAAAAATGAATTTTGGGAAATTAAAACGTTATTTTTGAATTAGAAAGGAAACGTAAAGTTGAGTTCTATCCTAGGAAGATAAGTATGGGTTATTGTTTTTAAGTAGTGAAATAAAAGTTATTTCGTAACGTTGTTTTATGGAAAATAAGTTAAATTGAATTCATAATATTAGATAATAACGTGGCCAATGTTTTGAAAGCGAAAATAGACAAACCGGATATGATATAGGATTTTCCTCGGTATTAAAATGAATTTGTTTAAAGTAAAATCTTATGTTAAATAAGAAGCAAGAAAGCTATATTTATAACATCGAAAGATTTAGGACTTTTAAATTTACATTTGTTTTAATTAAAGGGCCAAGTGGTGCTGAATACTGAACCAGTAAACTCATTGGATTGTCATGATTGAAACAATGTTTATTTTGATAGTTAAATCACCGACTATAAAAATCTATCCAATACGATTGTTAGTACGGAAAGACCGAGATCAAATTTATATTCGAAAACCATTCCGACCAATAAATACGTGAAGATATTAGAAGAAGATCGAGATGGAGCATTGAAGACCGTAGATCTTCATAAACGGAAGAACCACTAAGATTCTCTGCCTTGTAAGTAGAGATAAGATGTGATTCTGTCATGGTTGGAATCTACGGATTGCAAGGACTACTCGCTACTGATCTGTAGGGTGATTCCTAGGATGCAGTAGGAGGGTACCTTCGGTTTATCCTGTTCCTGGATGACTTGTATGGACGAATGTCTGACAGAATATTTCCAAAAGGATCACAAACGTTGATTTCTTCAAATGTACCTCGGTAGCTCCCAAATAGAGTATGTTTGTGGATGTCAATTAGTGATATCTGGCGGATTTGACGATGTGGCATTCAAAGTGAATGGTGGCCAGGTGTTCCAAAAGATAACTTAAACCTCAAGCCTCACAATCGGGAAATGACAAAAATCGGGCAGGCAACATGGCTATGTGGGTCGCTCTCATTAGGGTGTATAATCACATATTTAGGGAAATTCCTTTTGTTTCTTTAATCTATTTCGATGCTGTCCTTTTCGGGAAAGGGTGATTTGAGCTCAACCGTTGGTGATATACATTCGATACACTCAAGCGAAATGAGTGGTCGGTCATGTGTGGGCCGGGTTGCAAGACGTTCTTGTTGAACTTAGTGTATTCGCCTCTAGAGACACACTATCGGCAGGTGGTCCTATACCTTGTCATAGTCGGAATCTAATTCCCAATAAGCACCCGCGGTTTTGATTGTATACTATATATGTAGAGCGTGAGATGCACGCGTTCCGCTAGATTAATATTTATTTGTATTTAGACACTATTATAATATCAGAAAAAGATATTGACTTCAAAAATGTTTTGGTTTACCGTAAGGTAAAAACCGTCCGTATTTATGTGTGGATTTGGTATTACGATTATCCTTTCACTATAAGAAAAGGAGTTATCTACAATTGCAACTCACCGCATTTTGGTCTCCTTGCTGTAGAAATCAAGCAGGAGTACGTTGGTTTTCTCTTAAAACGTTGAGATAAATTTAAGCGGGAATGAATTTTCACTTCCCTCCACTGTTACTAAAATCGGCCGCGAATCCTTAATATTTCCCCAAAATTTTAAATTCTCAATTACAAAATTTCCATCCAATTTTCGTCGTCAGCCTGGTCTCTGTCTCACTCTCGAATCTCCAGTCACTTCGCACTGTTGCTCGTGGTCTCTCGGTTGTCATAACGGAAGGAAATCAGTTCCAGTGGAGGTCGGACACATAGATCCCGTTCAGTCTTCGTCGTCCTTAAGTCACTGTAAGCGTTGCCGTGATTAATTTATCTTTTTCATTGATTAGCCGATGTTCAGTTTTTTCTAGCATCTGGTATGCCTGCTGAAAATGTTGACTGTGTTATGAGCAGTTTATAAGTTGTTGTGTCTCATTTAGTATCACTGTTTTATTTTAGTTGTTTTGTTAATTTGATTGTACTCAACAATAGACTATTACTTCAAATTTTTTGCTTTCTTATGTAGTAGACGATGATGGATAAAAATTGGGTGAATTTACACAGGTAACTACATAATTCTCAACATAAATATAGTTTGAAAATCATATCCTATATTTTGACGAAAGCTAAAAGATAATTTTTTTTCAAAGAACTAGTAGTGAGTATAAGCAAGGAGCTCGGAAGTTTGTGGATACCGCTATGAAAAATTCTGGAAATGTAGAAAAAAAATTATGTCCTTGTGTAAAATGTCGAAATCTTAGTCATCAATATGAGAAGGTGGTAGTTGAGCATCTGATTATAAAAGGAATGGATCATGTATATAAGACAAGTAGGTGGTATTATCACGGTGAGCACATAAATATAAGCACAGATGTTAAGTCCGATGACATACATGATTTATTTGAAGCTACCGATTATGAAAATGAAGATTTCATCAATTATACTTTTTTCGATGATGATGAAGATGAAGATAGCGCACAAAAACGAGAGGATGATTTGTTAAGGAACTTCGAAGAAGCAAAAGCCCCGTTGTATCTTGATTGTATCGATCAAACAAAATTATCTGCCATCCTCGCCTTGTATAATCTCAAATGTGAGACTAGTTTGTCTGATAACGGCTTCGGTAAGCTTCTAAATGTGCAACAATTGTTGTTGCCAAAAAATAATGTACTTCCGAAAACATCATATGAGTTAAAAAAGTTTCTCAAAATATTCGATATGGGTTTTGAAAAAATTCATGCTTGTCAAAATGATTGTTGCCTTTTTAGAAGAGAGTACAAAGATTTGGAAAGTTGTCCTAAATGTGGTGTGTGTCAAGATGGAAGAAGAATGAACGTACCAATGAAATTATGCATGGCATTCCGATTAAAGTTTGAGATATTTTCCAATCATTCCTAGGTTTAGAAGAATGTTTAGATCTCAAAATATGGCAGGAGATTTAAGATGGCATTTTAGTAATAAAAGCAATGATGGGAAAATGCGCCATCATGTGGATTCAATAACATGGAATGTAATAGATGAGAAATGGGAACCGTTTGCAGCTGATCCACGCAATATTAGACTTGGTCTTGCTACCGATGGTGTTAATCCTTTTATGAAAATGAGTTCCAAATATAGTTGTTGGCCTATGATGCTTGTGACATACAACCTCTCGCCAATGTTATGCATGAAAAAAGAAAATATCATCTTAACATTGTTGATTCCTGGTTCAAAACAACCAGGAAATGATATTGACGTATATTTGGAGGCATTAATTGAAGACTTGCAACATTTGTGTAGTAATGGAGTTCAAACTTATGATTCCTTTAGTAGATCGCTTTTTAACATGAGAGCGATTTTACTATGGACGATAAATGACTTTCCAGCGTATGGAAATCTTGTTGGATGTTGTGTTAAAGGTAAAAATGGTTCCATTATGCGGTATCAATACTCACCATCGATGGTTGAAACATAGTCGGAAGAGCGGTTATATGGGTCATAGGAGATTTTTACCCCCTTTAGATTCATTGAGAAATAAAAAAACCTGGTTTGATAATACTGTAGAAAATGGTCGTAGTCCTAGAATTTTGACTGGAAGAAACATCTCTGCTATTTTGAAAAACTTTGCGAATAATTCTGGGAAAGAAATCAAAAATGTAAATAATAATAATATCAAGAATGGAAAGGGTAAGAAGAAACAAATTAAGCAGGAGAGCAGGAAGAGAAAAAATAATAATAAAAAAATAAATAGAGGTGAAGATGGTGATCTTGTGAATATAGAGCTATCAAGGTGGAAAAAACGATCAATCTTCTTTGATTTACCATATTGGGAGGTTAGTTTTTTATTTTTCATTGATCAATAATACAGTTCTTTAGTAATGAAATTTAACATTGTTGATTTTTGTAGGAACTACCAATGCGTCATAATTTAGACGTAATGCACGTAGAAAAAATGTTTGTGAAAGCGTAATAAGCACGATGCTGCATGATAACAAATTGAAAGATGGAATTAATTGTAGAAAATATTTAGAAGAGTGGGGAATTCGACGTGGCCTTTATGCACAATATCGTGGAACAAAAACATATCTTCCACCTGCTCCATATACATTGTCCAAATTTAAAAAAAGAACATTTGTAAAAGACTATGATTTTAAGGGACCTGATGGGTATTGCTCGAATTTCAAGAGCTCTATAACGTTGGAGGATTGTAAAATTAGTGATTTGAAGTCACATGACTATCATGTCCTAATGCAACAGTTGTTGCCGGTTGCAATAAGAGGATTGTTACCGAAGAAGCTAAGGGAAGCAATAATTCGTTTATGTTTGTTCTTTCATAAATTATGCCAACGTTTTCTTGATAGAGAAAAACTACAACATCTTGATGATGAGATTATTCTAATTTTATGTGAACTTGAAAGATATTTTCCACCTTCGTTCTTTGATATAATGATACACTTGACGGTTCATCTTGGAAAAGAAGCCAGATTATGTGGACCGGTCCATTTTCGTTTGATGTACCCATTTGAAAGATACATGAAGACACTAAAACATTATGTAAGAAACACTGCACGGCCTGAGGAGTGTATTGCAGAATCCTATCTTGCAGAGGAGTGCATGAAATATTTTAAAGACTTCTTAAAGAAATCTGGAAAAATAGAAGAGAAGGAAGTCCGAAATGAAGATTATGAAAATGATGTCATACTGGAAGGACGACCAACTTCAGCTTGCAAAATAATTACACTATTTGAGGATGAGAAACAAGCTGCTCATTTGGCTGTGCTAATGAATATGGCTACAGTGGAACCAATTGTAGAGTAAGTGACTAGTGTATTTTGTTCTATTGTTCAATTATTTTTGTAGTGCAACTTATCTGTTTTTTTTCTTTTACAATAGTTGCATCTTCAGGAGTTGCAACACTTAAACAAGCGCATAGAAAAAAATGCGACCTTACTTTGGAAAACCCACACAAATAACTTTGCCGATTGGATTAAGAAGAAGGTGAGTTGAATTTTAAAATATATTCTCATTAATTTTGAAAAGATTCATTATCGAGATCTAATGTAAATATTATTTTCATTTATAGATACCTTATGATGTGAAGATCACGACACAATGTTAAAATGGATTGCCTATGGTCCAGGGAGTAGTGTATTGTCTTGTACATGTTATATCATCAATGGAGAACGTTTTCACACAAAAGATATTGAGAGAAAAACTCAAAATAGTGGAGTCACTTATGATGCAACCACCATTTGTAGGGCTAGCGCAAAAGATATTTCCCAAGTGGTTGACATGATTACTTATTATGGGATGTCGACCGATATATTTTTGTTAGACTATCTTGCATTTTATGTTCCCGTCTTTAAGTATCATTGGACAAATTTAGGAAATGGTGCGAATGTATAAGATGGATTTACCCTTGTCAATTTACAACAAAATTAAGCTTCATTTTCAAAAGATTTGTATATCCTTGCATCTCAAGCAAAACAATTTTTCTATTCAAGGGAAGATGATGATTCTAATTGGTATGTTGTGATGAAGGCACCATCAAGAACTTCTCATGAAATAGATACAGATGACTCATTTGAGGAATTTAGCATGGATATCAGAAATCTTGAAGAAACCAATATGGAGATTGATGCTGCTGCCAAGAATCTTGGTTAGGTTAGGGAAGATTGCGAAGGAATACTTGAGTAATATATCACTATCTATGCTAGGGTATGCCATTTCATGGGATTGCATTTAGGTATATTTTGTGATTTTTATCTTGGTATGTCTATTTAACTCATTGTTTTATGCCAAATAAAAAATTCAGACGTCTGGATTTAATCTCAGACGTCTGCATATCTATTGAGGTATAATATTATAGGCCCAGAAAAATATAAGACGTCCGGATAAAATACTCAGACGTCTGAGTACTTCTTCAGGATTAATATTTTAGGCTCACAAAAAATCCAGACGTCTGGACAAAATATCAGACGTCTATGTTCTTCTACAGATAATTTTTTTAGCCAGAGAACACTTTCAGATGTCTGAATAAAATATCCAGCCGTCTGAAATCATCTTTAGACATTTTACATTAGGCCGTAGAGAAATCCTGTAACGACCCGGATTTTTCGAATAGTTATTTTAAATATTTAGTATGGTTTTAAATATTGAATTTATAATATAAATGGTATTTTATTGGGTTATCGATTAAATAATCGAAAATACGATTTATTTTGATTATCATCGAAATACGAGGAATTTAAAATAATTCAATTCGAAGATAAAACTGAATCGAAATGGTTCAGATGATCAATATATATTCTATTTGAATATAAACGACGATGATAGTAATTTATTGTTGAAGAATTTATTTGTTTTGAATTTAAATTGATTTAATATGGCTATTTTAAATATACGTTCAAATTAAATTGTATAATCTATTTCGTTGAATTCAGAATAACGCAATTATATTGAAATGCCGGACGGTACGCTAGAATAACTGTTCGTGGGTTAAATTAATGGACCCGAGATATTTTATTGTGAATATATTCGAAATCAAATCGATATCTGTTTAAAAGAAATAAAAATCTCTTTGAATCTAATCGAATTTAATACAAATCAAATCGAATTAAATATGCGGTGTACTTAACCAACATCTCTTTAATAGCACGTACGTCCTGTCCCCTTCCATTTCTATAAATCCGCGACCTCATTTTCTTTTTCTTCACATTTTCTTTCAACCATCCCTCAGTAAAAAAAATCATAAAGGGGGAAATCGATTCAAATGAAATCACGGTAAATCAATTTATCGCGAGACTCCTGATGGAAAAACGACAGTAAGTCGCGTTCGATTTGAAGTCGCGATGAGTTCTTGGGCCTGTTCAACGTCGACGAGCATAGGAGGAGGCGCACTGTGAAGTTGTTGAGCATTCGAAGGTGAAGGCGGTCATAGGGTTGATGTTTTATAGTGATTTAGGGTTCGCGATTTAGTTTTTGGGACGACGGTCATCGCGAAGGGGGATTTTGAGGTCAACAGTTGACCAAGGGTTGGAGCACCGGCCTCAGTAGGCGTGTACTGCTAAGTGCGGAGGTTAGTTTCAAACCAGAGGAGTTCGATTCCAGAAAGGATCCGATGTGGGTTTTTAATGGAACTGGGTAGTGTGAATATTGATGTATTGTGTGAACTGGGAGTTGGCAAGGACGGGAAAGCTGTTGGTATGGTTCGGCATATCAGTTTTAAAGGGGAAGTTCAGGAAAGGGTAGAAGAACTTGAAGGTCGATAGTTTTGAATGGGAGAGATGAGGCAGCGGGGTGATGTTCGATAAAATGGTTGAAATAGATTGAGTAGTTGTTGATACTAGAATTTTTGATAACCATGCAGTGGTGGTTGGTCGAGTGATTTGCAAAGATGGAAAGGTATGTGTTTTATAAATTTAAAACACATAGGATAATTTATTCGTTAAATTCGTTTAAATAAATAATAGATGGATCATTAATTAAAGATACATGGATTAGTTTATTTATATTAGTTGAGTTAGATTTAATTTAGTAACCGTTAAAAGAAAAATAAAGGAAAATTATTTATTCGTTTAAATAGTTAGTTTAAATAAATGAATGTTAATCCGTAAATTTAAATCAAATTATCGTAGGTATGCAGTGAATTTCATTCGAGTAATTTCATAGCCGACGATACAGAATAAACTGGATATTCGGCAAAGAGAAAATCACTGTGAGTAAATCTCACTCACCTTTAGAATTATTTTTATTTCATTAAAAATAATTGTTTGTTGCTTGTGTGAATGCTTTCTGGTTGTTATATATATTAGTTATTTAGGCTATATATATATATTGGGTTGATTGATTGGTTGGATTCCCACAGTCTCATTAGCGGATGCCCGCGGTACCATAGCGGATGATTACCCTATACGCCCCACGCTATGATTAGTGGATGACCTTCTATACCGCGATATTCTGCCACGAAGCAGAATGGGTATTATTTATGTGCTAACGTCTGTGTATGCAGGGAAACAGGTTGGAGGAATCCTACAGGATTCCTCAAAAATAAATTATCTGTTTGCTGTTTGTTTGATTTCATATATATTCATGTATGATGTGTTAAAAATCAAATGAATGAAAATTGGTTGATTTGATTGTTTAAAATATCACTGGGGCTTGAATATTGATTTATAAAAATATCGCGGAAGGGATATTTGAGATTTAAAAGAGAAAATTCTATTTTTCTAAAATAGATTTTGAATTTAAAATGGAATAAAAATACTTAACTTGTTTTAAAAGGAATAAAACAAGTAGTTCATTTATACACAAAGTTTTAAATGAAGTGAAAGGAATTATCATTGGACAATTCAAAAGTAAATTATAAGTGTGAATTTGTTAAGGGGAAATCTATTTTTCCAAAGTAGAAAATATTTATTTCAAAGGAAATTGGAAGTGATACTTTGTTTAAAAATATAAACAAGTAAAATAAAAGGGAATTTGAATAAAGAGAAATTTGAAAAGAAGTTTGAATATTTGAATTCAAATAGAATTTAAAAGAAGTTTTGAATATTTGGATTTCAAATAGAAACCCAAATGGAGTTAAATATTTAAATTCAAGTACGAATTTCAAATATAGATATTCATAAAAAAAAGGGATTTGAATATAGAAATTAAATTGGAATTTAAATCAAGAAAATAAAGTATGATATTTGAATTCAACGAGGTATAAATATGGTATTTAAATTCAAAAAGAATTTAAATATGGCATTTGAATTCAAGGAAAATTTAAATATGGGATTTGAGTCCAAGGAGAATCAGTATGGAATTTGAGTTAAAAGGAGTTTTAAATACTTGAAATTCAAAAAGAGTTGGAATATTTGGGAATTCAAATAAAAGTAGAAATAAGGTTTGAATAATAGGAATTGGAAGAGAATTTGAGAATTTGAATTATATAATTCAAATGGAATTTAAAACATAGAATTTGAAATAGAATTCAAATAGAATTCAAATATGGGATTTGAATATAGCAATTCAAGTAGAATTTGAATAAATGAATTTGAATATAGAATTTCAAGGTAGAATTGTAATGAAATTTGAAATATCGAATTCAAGAGAATTGAATATGGTTTTGAATTTAGAATTCAAAGAAGAATTGAATATAAACTTCAAATATAATCGAAATAGAGTTTGAATATATAACTCAAATAGAATTGAATATGAAGTTTGAATAGAGATTTGAAATAGAAATTCAAGTATTGAATTTGAATATCAAATAGAAAAGGAATTGGGATTTGAAAATAGAATTCAAAAGTGAGATTGGAATTTGAATCAAGAAATTCAAATAGAGGAAAATGGAGTTTGAATATTAGAAATTCAAATGGAGTTAAAATGGAGTTGGATTCATTTTAACGAAAGTTTAAAAGTTTATATATATAAATATAAATAAAACGAACTCGCCGCAGCGCTGCAGTTCGTAAATTGGCGATTCGAACTTCAATTGAATATACAGAACTCAATTGAAGCCAAAATTCTTTGAAACAAGAAACGTCAGGACCGATTTGATAATAGCTTTCTAATGAAGGAGAAAAATCTGGATTTCATCGAATAGATTTTGAGTTATGTCAAAAATCAAATTTTCAGAAAAGCAGCGCCAGAACCATTATAAAACCATAACGGTTTGTTTAAATAAACTAAAGGATTTTAAAGAAATAAAATCCGAATTTGCCATGAGAAAAATCCAGACTTGAGTTGTAAATTAAATACGAACTCAATTGGTGTAAATGAGATGATTGTTGAAACAAAAATCAGATTTTTAATTATTGATTAGAATTGACTAATTTAAAGAAATTAGTAATGGAATTTTAGAATCGAAATTTGGGTTTTGAATCAGACAAGGGGTGTGTAAATTCATATTCGAAATCGAATATGAAACTTGAATTAGAAATGACATTCGATTGTTGTATCAACAAATTAATATATATTTGAACGTGATATGTTCAAATAACAAGTGAAATAGGCTAAGAAGCTAATTAAAGAATAAATGGGCGGAACTGAATTCAAACGATTGGTTTGAATTGAATTGCAAACAGGTGAACATGTGTAAGCAGGTTTGATATGAAGTATATGAAGATTTAAATTTATGTGCTCGACAAAACGGTACATGTTTAATTCATATATGAGATTTTATGCGCCGTATCGGCAAGCCGCTTGGCTTTTTCTTTTTCTTTTTGAGATAAGAAGGACCGGGGAAGCTATTTGAAATTTCCCGATGCTTCCGATACAGGGGAGGTTATGGCGAATTTTTCCGGGAATTTAAGGAGTTAAAATATTTTTAAGAAATTTGACAATTAGAAATCTATATATCGATATATATAGAATTCGATAAGGAAACGAAATCAAAAATAGAATATTGTAAACAAAAAGGGAAATCTATAGATTAGAAATAGAAAGCAAACCATACACATATTTTAGAATGAATAATTGGGTTTTATAGTGTGTTTATTCGAGGTAAGTGGTTTTGCCGTTTTGAAGTTGAGGATGTTTTCAGTTAAGGTCTGAGAGGTAATTTTACCCCAACTTGATTGATTTCATTTTTAATTGATAAATAGCAAGATCCAATTTCGAAGAGAAGTGTTGGATAATAGTTAGTTGAATAGAATATTTTGGGTTGCCGTAACGATGTTTTATACTGCATTCGTTTTAACCCAAGTGATGTTATTTTGGAAATATAAAATTAAATATTTCCTGAGGATAGTTAAAGTAGTCGAGAAAGAGATAAGTGATTGAAATTGTTTCAATTTCAAATAAATTATATTTTCTAAGAGTAGGAAATAAAAGAAGTTAATATTTGGAAACGTTTTCCAAATAGCGTAAGAAGCCGAGATGATTATTGAAAATATTTGGTTAACAAATATTGATAGAGAAAATGGAAAAGTGATTTAATTAATGAATAATTAATTAAAGAACCCAGTGATTTGTTTGATATGTTGGATGAACACTTGTTTTTATTCGATAGTTAAATCACAGACTATCGAAGTTTTGACCATCGTTGTCAATATGGAGAGACCGGTTGGATTATTATCCGAAGAACCACTCCGTATCGGCATAAGCGTTGCGAACCAAGTATGCTGAATATATTGAAGACGGAGTAAAGTGCAAGGACTCTTTCTATTAAATAGAAATAGTGCCTTCGGTTTCGTTCAATCCCAGAACGAACGTAAATGGACGAATGTCTGACAGAGTATTTCCAATGATCGAAAGGGTTGGTCTGTATAAATATATATGGTTGCAACGGATTTATTCCCTTAGCATAACATCCAGAATATTTGTGCAAACTTAACTAGTGATTAACGGATCTGACAATGTGGCATTCAAAGTGATTGTGCTATCAATGAATGGTAAGTATTCGTAGCCTCAGGCCTCAACAACCGGGAAAGGACAAAAATCGGGCAGGCAGCATGGCTATGTGGGTCGCACCCATTAGGATGTATAATCACCTATCTAGAGGTTCATTTAATTTCTTATTCTATTCGATGCTGTCCCAGTCGGGAGACGATTGCTGATCCCAATCGTTGGTGATATACATTCGATACACTCAAGCGAAATGAGTGGTCGGTCATGTGTGGGCCGGTTTACAAGATGTTCTTGTTGAACCCAGTGTATTCCTCTCTAGAGATACACTAGCGGAAGGTGGTTCCATACCTTGTCATGTTGGAAATCCAATCTCCAATAAGCGCCATGCGGTTTTTGATTTTATACTATATATGTAGAGCGTGAGATGCAAGCGTTCTGCTATTTGGTTATTTACTTGATGTAGACATTATTATAATATCACTGGATTTTCGTATCAAAGTGTTTTGGGTTATAGTAAGGTAAAAACCGTCCATGTTTATGTGTGGGCTGGTCTTACTATTATCTTTTCTTTGAAAGGATTTTAAAGGTTAAACCAATGATTTGAGTTTACTTACACCAGTCCCATGACTGACCCAGAGTTTATTTTGTTTTGTTTTCCCTAAACTCTTGGGTGCCCAAATTTGTACGGGCAGTCAAGTAGTCGGGATTTCACAGATTCAATTTGAGGAGCTGGAAGCAGGAGGCTTCACTAGTTAGCTATAGATTATCATATATTCCGCTGTGTACTATGGTTGTATCTGGAAACAGGTGTTTATAACTGTTCCAGGAATGGCTGTTGTGCTCTGATGATGGTATGTATGTAAAGTTACTGATTTGTATTTCAAAGGTTAGGTTATAAAATATATTTTTATTCGATCCGCTGTGAGTTTGTGATCTTCGTTTTCTTCTATTCTAATATTTCTTTCTTTCTATTTCTCATCCTCTAACTTCTTTCTAATAATGATTCGTATTTCTGTGCAATTTGGGTTGGATGTGTGGTATTATTAGTCAATTCAGATAGCACGGATTTGCGGGCATTTACAGTTGGTATCAGAGCTTAGGTTGAGCGAATACCTAGGCTTTGGTGGAATGTGCTCATTAGAGATAGGGTCAGTAGTACCCTAGAATGAGTTAAGTGTATATATACGAGAGAGCGTATTTGTTATTTGATATAAAAAATTTGTTTTATATTGTGTTGGCTAGTCTGTTGAGTGGATTATGAATTCTGATCGAATAATGGGACGCCATGAAGTCGATAGGAATTTCTAAACACTTGAACATAGATATTCAACATAATAATGTTTTAAAGCGGGTAAATGAAATAATTTTACCCAAAATTCTATCTTGATATAGAAAGAATAATTTTTCTAGAATTATTATATTATATGGATGTGTTGGATGTTAATATTATAATCAGATAATATTATAAAATTGGAATGGTTATATATAACCAAATAGAATTTGTATATGAATTAAATATACAAATGAGATAAACTAAAATTGAATTCAACCAGAATTTGGAATTTAAAATCCTGGGAGGGTTGAAAAATATTTTTCAAAGTATATTAAAATAATATAGCTTTGTTTAAGAAGGATTTGAAAGAAAATCATTTTAGATGGATTTAGAAATAATAAAGCACTGAACTCACTTCAGTGGCTGGGAAATAATTCTGATGATGATCGCGACATCATCAGTGTTCATTTTCGAGTTCTAAGTGACGAATGACTACCTTAGAAAAGTTTTTGATGGAAATTTGTTTTGAAAGAAAACAATTGGTTTGAAAATTCAAATGTTTTGAATTTGAAATGGAAATATATATGAATATTTTTATGTGGCTTCCGAAGGATTTGAAAGGAAAACCCAGGAATTTGAATTCCGAAGTTTAAATTTAACTGAAGCAAGTTAAATGGATCGAGATAAATAAATTAGTGAAAGTCAATTTGAATAAGATTGAATGGAATTTGAATTGGGTGTAAATCATTTAGACCAAAAGTTTTGGTTGGAGCAAATATGTTGAAATATGAGGAGTTGAGTTTCAACATAAGTGAATTGTTGAAAAGTAATGAGTTTGTATCATTTTTCCTACCTTAGCAATTTCGAGGACGAAATTATTTTAAGGGGGGAAGAATGTAACGACCCGGATTTTTCGAATAGTTATTTTAAATATTTAGTATGGTTTTAAATATTGAATTTATAATATAAATGGTATTTTATTGGGTTATCGATTAAATAATCGAAAATACGATTTATTTTGATTATCATCGAAATACGAGGAATTTAAAATAATTCAATTCGAAGATAAAACTGAATCGAAATGGTTCAGATGATCAATATATATTCTATTTGAATATAAACAACGATGATAGTAATTTATTGTTGAAGAATTTATTTGTTTTGAATTTAAATTGATTTAATATGGCTATTTTAAATATACGTTCAAATTAAATTGTATAATCTATTTCGTTGAATTCAGAATAACGCAATTATATTGAAATGCCGGACGGTACGCTAGAATAACTGTTCGTGGTTTAAATTAATGGACCCGAGATATTTTATTGTGAATATATTCGAAATCAAATCGATATCTGTTTAAAAGAAATAAAAATCTCTTTGAATCTAATCGAATTTAATACAAATCAAATCGAATTAAATATGCGGTGTACTTAACCAACATCTCTTTAATAGCACGTACGTCCTGTCCCCTTCCATTTCTATAAATCCGCGACCTCATTTTCTTTTTCTTCACATTTTCTTTCAACCATCCCTCAGTAAAAAAAATCATAAAGGGGGAAATCGATTCAAATGAAATCACGGTAAATCAATTTATCGCGAGACTCCTGATGGAAAAACGACAGTAAGTCGCGTTCGATTTGAAGTCGCGATGAGTTCTTGGGCCTGTTCAACGTCGACGAGCATAGGAGGAGGCGCACTGTGAAGTTGTTGAGCATTCGAAGGTGAAGGCGGTCATAGGGTTGATGTTTTATAGTGATTTAGGGTTCGCGATTTAGTTTTTGGGACGACGGTCATCGCGAAGGGGGATTTTGAGGTCAACAGTTGACCAAGGGTTGGAGCACCGGCCTCAGTAGGCGTGTACTGCTAAGTGCGGAGGTTAGTTTCAAACCAGAGGAGTTCGATTCCAGAAAGGATCCGATGTGGGTTTTTAATGGAACTGGGTAGTGTGAATATTGATGTATTGTGTGAACTGGGAGTTGGCAAGGACGGGAAAGCTGTTGGTATGGTTCGGCATATCAGTTTTAAAGGGGAAGTTCAGGAAAGGGTAGAAGAACTTGAAGGTCGATAGTTTTGAATGGGAGAGATGAGGCAGTGGGGTGATGTTCGATAAAATGGTTGAAATAGATTGAGTAGTTGTTGATACTAGAATTTTTGATAACCATGCAGTGGTGGTTGGTCGAGTGATTTGCAAAGATGGAAAGGTATGTGTTTTATAAATTTAAAACACATAGGATAATTTATTCGTTAAATTCGTTTAAATAAATAATAGATGGATCATTAATTAAAGATACATGGATTAGTTTATTTATATTAGTTGAGTTAGATTTAATTTAGTAACCGTTAAAAGTAAAATAAAGGAAATTTATTTATTCGTTTAAATAGTTAGTTTAAATAAATGAATGTTAATCTGTAAATTTAAATCAAATTATCGTAGGTATGTAGTGAATTTCATTCGAGTAATTTCATAGCCGACGATACAGAATAAACTGGATATTCGGCAACGAGAAAATCACTGTGAGTAAATCTCACTCACCTTTAGAATTATTTTTATTTCATTAAAAATAATTGTTTGTTGCTTGTGTGAATGCTTTCTGGTTGTTATATATATATTAGTTATTTAGGCTATATATATATATTGGGTTGATTGATTGGTTGGATTCCCGCAGTCTCATTAGCGGATGCCCGCGGTACCATAGCGGATGATTACCCTATACGCCCCACGCTATGATTAGTGGATGACCTTCTATACCGCGATATTCTGCCATGAAGCAGAATGGGTATTATTTATGTGCTAACGTCTGTGGATGCAGGGAAACAGGTTGGAGGAATCCAACAGGATTCCTCAAAAATATATTATCTGTTTGTTGTTTGTTTGATTTCATATATATTCGTTTATGATGTGTTAAAAATCAAATGAAGGAAAATTGGTTGATTTGATTGTTTAAAATATCACTGGGGCTTGAATATTGATTTATAAAAATATCGCGGAAGGGATATTTGAGATTTAAAAGAGAAAATTCTATTTTTCTAAAATAGAATTTGAATTTAAAATGGAATAAAAATACTTAACTTGTTTTAAAAGGAATAAAACAAGTAGTTCATTTATACACAAAGTTTTAAATGAAGTGAAAGGAATTATCATTGGACAATTCAAAAGTAAATTATAAGTGTGAATTTGTTAAGGGGAAATCTATTTTTCCAAAGTAGAAAATATTTATTTCAAAGGAAATTGGAAGTGATACTTTGTTTAAAAATATAAACAAGTAAAATAAAAGGGAATTTGAATAAAGAGAAATTTGAAAAGAAGTTTGAATATTTGAATTCAAATAGAATTTAAAAGAAGTTTTGAATATTCGGATTTCAAATAGAAACCCAAATGGAGTTAAATATTTAAATTCAAGTATGAATTTCAAATATAGATATTCATAAAAAAAAAAGGATTTGAATATAGAAATTAAAGTGGAATTTAAATCAAGAAAATAAAATATGATATTTGAACTCAACGAGGTATAAATATGGTATTTAAATTCAAAAAGAATTTAAATATGGCATTTGAATTCAAGGAAAATTTAAATATGGGATTTGAGTCCAAGGAGAATCAATATGGAATTTGAGTTAAAAGGAGTTTTAAATACTTGGAATTCAAAAAGAGTTGGAATATTTGGGAATTCAAATAAAAGTAGAAATAAGGTTTGAATAATAGGAATTGGAAGAGAATTTGAGAATTTGAATTATATAATTCAAATGGAATTTAAAACATAGAATTTGAAATAGAATTCAAATAGAATTCAAATATGGGATTTGAATATAGCAATTCAAGTAGAATTTGAATAAATGAATTTGAATATAGAATTTCAAGGTAGAATTGTAATGAAATTTGAAATATCGAATTCAAGAGAATTGAATATGGTTTTGAATTTAGAATTCAAAGAAGAATTGAATATAAACTTCAAATATAATCGAAATAGAGTTTGAATATATAACTCAAATAGAATTGAATATGAAGTTTGAATAGAGATTTGAAATAGAAATTCAAGTATTGAATTTGAATATCAAATAGAAAAGGAATTGGGATTTGAAAATAGAATTCAAAAGTGAGATTGGAATTTGAATCAAGAAATTCAAATAGAGGAAAATGGAGTTTGAATATTAGAAATTCAAATGGAGTTAAAATGGAGTTGGATTCATTTTAACGAAAGTTTAAAAGTTTATATATATAAATATAAATAAAACGAACTCACCGCAGCGCTGCAGTTCGTAAATTGGCGATTCGAACTTCAATTGAATATACAGAACTCAATTGAAGTCAAAATTCTTTGAAACAAGAAACTTCAGGACCGATTTGATAATAGCTTTCTAATGAAGGAGAAAAATCTGGATTTCATCGAATAGATTTTGAGTTATGTCAAAAATCAAATTTTCAGAAAAGCAGCGCCGGAACCATTATAAAACCATAACGGTTTGTTTAAATAAACTAAAGGATTTTAAAGAAATAAAATCCAAATTTGCCATGAGAAAAATCCAGACTTGAGTTGTAAATTGAATACGAACTCAAGTGGTGTAAATGAGATGATTGTTGAAACAAAAATCAGATTTTTAATTATTGATTAGAATTGACTAATTTAAAGAAATTAGTAATGGAATTTTAGAATCGAAATTTGGGTTTTGAATCAGACAAGGGGTGTGTAAATTCATATTCGAAATCGAATATGAAACTTGAATTAGAAATGACATTCGATTGTTGTATCAACAAATTAATATATATTTGAACGTGATATGATCAAATAACAAGTGAAATAGGCTAAGAAGCTAATTAAAGAATAAATGGGCGAAACTGAATTCAAACGATTGGTTTGAATTGAATTGCAAACAGGTGAACATGTGTAAGCAGGTTTGATATGAAGTATATGAAGATTTAAATTTATGTGCTCGACAAAAAGGTACATGTTTAATTCATATATGAGATTTTATGCGCCGTATCGGCAAGCCGCTTGGCTTTTTCTTTTTCTTTTTGAGATAAGAAGGACCGGGGAAGCTATTTGAAATTTCCCGATGCTCCCGATACAGGGGAGGTTATGGCGAATTTTTCCGTGAATTTAAGGAGTTAGAATATTTTTAAGAAATTTGACAATTAGAAATCTATATATCGATATATATAGAATTCGATAAGGAAACGAAATCAAAAATAGAATATTGTAAACAAAAAGGGAAATCTATAAATTAGAAATAGAAAGAAAACCATACACATGTTTTAGAATGAATAATTGGGTTTTATAGTGTGTTTATTCGAGGTAAGTGGTTTTGCCGTTTTGAAGTTGAGGATGTTTTCAGTTAAGGTCTGAGAGGCAATTTTACCCCAACTTGATTGATTTCATTTTTAATTGATAAATAGCAAGATCCAATCTCGAAGAGAAGTGTTGGATAATAGTTAGTTGAATAGAATATTTTGGGTTGCTGTAACGATGTTTTATACTGCATTCGTTTTAACCCAAGTGATGTTATTTTGGAAATATAGAATTAAATATTTCCTGAGGATAGTTAAAGTAGTCGAGAAAGAGATAAGTGATTGAAATTGTTTCAATTTCAAATAAATTATATTTTCTAAGAGTAGGAAATAAAAGAAGTTAATATTTGGAAACGTTTTCCAAATAGCGTAAGAAGCCGAGATGATTATTGAAAATATTTGGTTAACAAATATTGATAGAGAAAATGGAAAAGTGATTTAATTAATGAATAATTAATTAAAGAACCCAGTGATTTGTTTGATATGTTGGATGAACACTTGTTTTTATTCGATAGTTAAATCACAGACTATCGAAGTTTTGACCATCGTTGTCAATATGGAGAGACCGGTTGGATTATTATCCGAAGAACCACTCCGTATCGGCATAAGCTTTGCGAACCAAGTATGCTGAATATATTGAAGACGGAGTAAAGTGCAAGGACTCTTTCTATTAAATAGAAATAGTGCCTTCGGTTTCGTTCAATCCCAGAACGAACGTAAATGGACGAATGTCTGACAGAGTATTTCCAATGATCGAAAGGGTTGGTCTGTATAAATATATATGGTTGCAACAGATTTATTCCCTTAGCATAACATCCAAAATATTTGTGCAAACTTAACTAGTGATTAACGGATCTGACAATGTGGCATTCAAAGTGATTGTGCTATCAATGAATGGTAAGTATTCGTAGCCTCAGGCCTCAACAACCGGGAAAGGACAAAAATCGGGCAGGCAGCATGGCTATGTGGGTCGCACCCATTAGGATGTATAATCACCTATCTAGAGGTTCATTTAATTTCTTATTCTATTCGATGCTGTCCCAGTCGGGAGACGATTGCTGATCCCAATCGTTGGTGATATACATTCGATACACTCAAGCGAAATGAGTGGTCGGTCATGTGTGGGCCGGGTTACAAGATGTTCTTGTTGAACCCAGTGTATTCCTCTCTAGAGATACACTAGCGGAAGGTGGTTCCATACCTTGTCATGTTGGAAATCCAATCTCCAATAAGCGCCATGCGGTTTTTGATTTTATACTATATATGTAGAGCGTGAGATGCAAGCGTTCTGCTATTTGGTTATTTACTTGATGTAGACATTATTATAATATCACTGGATTTTCGTATCAAAGTGTTTTGGGTTATAGTAAGGTAAAAACCGTCCATGTTTATGTGTGGGCTGGTCTTACTATTATCTTTTCTTTGAAAGGATTTTAAAGGTTAAACCAATGATTTGAGTTTACTCACACCAGTCCCATGACTGACCCAGAGTTTATTTTGTTTTGTTTTCCCTAAACTCTTGGGTCCCCAAATTTGTACGGGCAGTCAAGTAGTCGGGATTTCACAGATTCAATTGGAGGAGCTGGAAGCAGGAGGCTTCACCAGTTAGCTGTAGATTATCATATATTCCGCTGTGTACTATGGTTGTATCTGGAAACTGGTGTTTATAACTGTTCCAGGAATGGCTGTTGTGCTCTGATGATGGTATGTATGTAAAGTTACTGATTTGTATTTCAAAGGTTAGGTTATAAAATATATTTTTATTCGATCCGCTGTGAGTTTGTGATCTTCGTTTTCTTCTATTCTAATATTTCTTTCTTTCTATTTCTCATCCTCTAACTTCTTTCTAATAATGATTCGTATTTCTGTGCAATTTGGGTTGGACGTGTGGTGTTATTAGTCAATTCAGATAGCACGGATTTGCGGGCCTTTACAAATCCAGACATCTGGTTATAATTTCAAACGTCTGATTGATATTCAGATTTCTTTTTTTGTACTCTCAAACGTCTCGAAAAATAGCCAGACGTCTGAAACACCTATTTCATCTATGCATGTCTTCCTTGTTGTCAAGCTATAGCCATATATAATTAAAGTTTCATATCCACAATATTTTCCATCCACAATAACATACCCGAATTACATAACAATAACATATCCGAATTACATAACAATAACATACCCAAATATCATAACGAACATAGCAACAATGTGTCCGAGGTGCATATCGAACATAACATATCCAAGCTGAAGGTTTTTACGTACTTAATTTCTGGTTAAGAATTTACTTGGTGATCCACTAGGTGGATGCATCTTGGCTCACGGACCTATTCGGGATTTCATGCTTATTAACTTTATTCAAGTGACAAATGCTGCTTCACTTAACGGAATGAAAATTGCAACTCCTTGCAGTTCAGCAATTTATTTTGAAGCAACCTTTACTATATTTGAAGCAATCTATGTAGTGCAAGTAACCTATATTTGTGTTGCTGTACATGGGAAATGTTTTCATGGGGTTATCTGTTTTTCCATTGCAGCAAACGTAAAAGAGATAACCTCAGGAAAACACTTCCTACAGTAGCACAAATGTATATTGCCTACACTACACAGTTTGCTTCAAAGACAGTACAAGTTGCTTCAAAGTAAATTGTTAAACTGCAAGTAGTTGCAAATTTCATTACGTTAAGTGAAGCAACATTTGTCTCTTGAATAAAGCTATTAATGCATGAAAGCCCGAATAGGTCCGTGAGCTAAGATGCACCGCCTAGTGGATCACCGAGTAAATTTTTCAGCTTGGTCACACTTCGTCTGCTTCATAGTCTGTAATCAGTTAAGATACACAACTAAATATGGATAACTTGAACTTTAATCACAAGTTTAATTTTAAACGTACACATACAAAATTTATACAGCAGAGTTAGGCAAACTTACTAGTACGAGGTGGTTGACAATAAGAGGATGCCATTGAAGTTAATTTCAGAGGAAAATTTTGATTTTTGTCCATTGAAGTTAATTTTAGGAGGCAACTAAAGTTTACACCCAAATGAGGCCTAAACCAGCAATTTATATCCGTTATAAGTTCTCAAAAGAGGGCTAAATGCAATTTTTCCTTCTTTTTTTCAATTACAGGCTAAATTTATGTTGAATGAGGAATGGCAAAAGGTCCTCATAATCTCTTTGTTGAGTAGTGACGACATAAATAATTCATAATAAAATTCAAGTTGTCATATAAACCCAAAGATAAAATAAAGATTGAATACATGCAGCAGTTTCATACTTCACTTTTCGCAAAACCAAAAGATGAATCCAGAAATAGAATAAATTAAAGCTGGACACTGCTGCATGTTCAGGCTTGACATTGTAGCATGTACACATGGTTTTTATGCGGTGGTATGCTCAAAAGGTGAATCAATGAATCATGGCTATATGCCAAAACATAAAAAGTTGGACCCTGTTCATAAAAGATGACTCAATATGTGTATATACACGTATCTCCTCATCCAGAACTTATCAAAATGAGCTGTTCATAAAAGGTGAATCAATGAATACTTATCCAGACGTCTAATTAATTCTTCACGTTTGAAAAACAGATGTTTTATTTAAGGTTATTTTCAACCGGAGGAAGTTTTCAGATGTTTGGGAATAGTTTTAGACGTCTGTGTTGAATGATTTTTAAACCAGTGTATATTTTCAGACGTCTGCTAATTTTTTCAGGCATCTGATTTTAGTTGTCCTGTTTTTTATTATAACCCTGTCAATTTTCAGACTTCTCGTTTATTGATTCAGACGTCTGGTTTTTAATTTTTTATGAGACGTCCCCTTAATTTGCATAATTACATCACGATCACTGTAATGAACCGGGTTTTTGTCGACTTTGGTTATCGCCATAAACTCAATGATGACTAACCAAACGTCGAAAAATACCGGATGATTAATGAAAGAAATTAGAGGGTGAGGAAAGATAAGATAGAAACTTAGAATAGAAGAAGAAGAAGAAGAACACAACATCAGAGTAACACGAACCTCACAGCGGAACGAATAACATATAATATATAACATAACTTTGAAAGATAAATCTGTACTTGCATATACATATCATTTCAAAGTACAACACTTACAACACAGCGGAAATAAACAATAGTTATATGATCCTGAAGCCTCCTGCTCCAAGCTCTCCAAGTATATCTGTAAAATCCTGACTACTTGACTGCCCATACAAAATTGGGCACCCAAGAGTTTAGGGAAAACAAAACAAAATAAACTCCGGGTCAGTCATGGGACTGGTATGAGTAAAATAGTTTAAAACAGTTTAAGCAGGTAAATGATATCTCATAAGACCATGCCGTATAACAGAACGGGTTTTTCCCTTATGAGAATCCAAATTATCTTTATATCAAAAACCTTTGATATTATAATAATGTCTATCAACCACAATATAATAATTATCTAGTAGAAACACTTATCTCACGTTCTGCATATATAGTATACAATCAAAACCGCAGGCACGTATTGGGTAATGGATTTCCAACTATGACAAGGTATGGAACCACCTTTCGCTAGTGTACCTCTAGAAAGGAATACACAGGGTTCAACAAGACATCTTGCAACCCGGCCATACATGACTGACCACTAATTTCGCTTGAGTGTATCGAAGGTATATCACCAACGGTTGGGATCATCAATCGTTTCCTGAATGGGACAGCATCAACAATAGATTTTTAGAAGTAAATGAAACTCTAGATCAGGTGATTATACACCCTACTTCGGAGCGACCGACTTAGCCATGTTGCCTGCCCGATTTCTGTCATTTACCGGATGTGAGGCTAGAATCTACGCTTTATCATCACACCAGATTCACTTTGAATGCCACATTGTCAGATCCATCGAAAATCACTAATTGACGTCTACAACAGAACATTACGTGTCAGCTAAAAGAAGTTTCCTTCTCCGCTTCCACTCTTGGTACGGTTGAAGAAATCAATGTACGTGACCTTTCTGGAAATGCTCTGTCAGACATTCATCCATACAAGTCATCTAGGAACAAGATGAACCGAAGGCACTATTTAGTATATCCATCTTAGGCACAGTTATCTAAGACTTATACAATAGCCCTTGCATTTTACTCCGTCTTCAATTATCTTTGGCATATATGATTCGCAACACTTATGCCAATACAGAGTGGTTCTTTGGATAATAATCCAACCGGTCTCTCCATATTAACAACGTTAAAATGGTCAAAACTTCGATAGTCTGTGAGTTTACTATCAAATGAAAACACGCGTGCAAACAACGATATTATTTCCAGATGGAAATTATATCGATCAATCATCAATCATATATATATATATATATATATATATATTCATATTTCCTTATTTTCTATGTTTAGAAAATATACGTTATTAACACTGGAAAACATTTCTGTTGTTTATTTATATATCACTATTATTTCACAACTATCAGTCCCTGACTGTAAACTAGTAGGAGAACAATTCTCTAAGTGTAAACCCCGAAGGCCGAAACCAACATCAGATCGATACTCAGAAAATTATTCAACTTAACTAATCCCTAGTCAGTTTCTAATCTTGCTTAATTCTATTTCTTTTAACTATGTTCGATTAACTTCTTTTGAATAACTATGTTCAATTGACTCCTTTTTGATGACTCTATTTGATAACTCTAATGGACTAACTCTTTTCTATCTTGTAAATTTCCTTTTATAATCCTATTTATTTCCCCAATAAATATTCCTTTATTCTATTTATTTATCAACTAAACATTCCTTTATTCTATTTACTTACTTTCTACGTAAATATCTTTCTTTATACTTCTATTTACTTCTTAAACAAATATTGTTTTTGTAACAACCCGTATTTTCAATAACCTGTTATAACGTAAATCGAGGCAGAATTTAATTCTAAAATCTGAATCAAGGGAAACGGGCTATGCCATTGCGTTCGTCTCGGAAAAATACGCGAAATGGAGTCCGAGTTTTCGAAAATCGGAGTCCGTATGACCCGATTAAGGCCCAACGAAGTTTTCAGAAAATTCCAAGGTAAAAACAGATTTCAAATTCAAACTTGAAATTGGAAAAATTGGGCCAGTTGGGCCAGGCGGGAAAATTCCCGCCACAGTACCCAAGTCGACAGCCCTGTCGACTTGGGAGTCGACTGGGTCAGACCAGGTCGACAGCCCTGTCGACTTGGCTCAGACGCCCAGGTCTGCCTAGTGCACCATTTTTGAGAATGTGTTGAGCTTGGGGGCCAGATTCGATTTGGAGGGTTGAGATGAGAACTAGGGTTTAATCCTATGGTCTAAATCACTAGCCTAATCTATAAATAAGACCCTAACCTACCCTAAATCATTCATTATTCATTCTAGCAACTAAACTATGTCAAAATCAAACCTCTCATGGCCTCCACTCTCTTCATACAATTCCTAAATCAATTCCTAAGTGATTTTCCATGCATACAAGTGTTTTTAGACTTGTATGATCATCATTAGCTTGCATTCAAGTCTTGTTTCTCTATTGGCATCTTAAAGGGAGAGTTTTGATCAAGTTTGCTTGCATTTTTGGGGTTTAATTAGTTGCATAAGGGGTTTCTTACATTTGCTAAACTCATTTGATTCCGCATAAGCATTGTAAGCCCTATTCCTTTCATACTTGAACTTTAAAGTTAAATGTATGATATGCAAGTTTTCTATGATGTGTTATGCAAGTTTCCTATGATGTGTCATGCAAGTTTTGTATGCAAGTTTGATATGCAAGTTGTCATATGTCATGCAAGTTTTATTATGCAAGTATGATATGCAAGTTGTCATATGTCATGCAAGTTTTATTATGCAAGTATGATATGCAAGTTGTCATATGTTATGCAAGTTTTGTATGCAAGTTTGATATGCAAGTTGTCATATGTTATGTAAGTTGATATGCAAGTTTGTCATGTTGTAATATGCAAGTTGATATGCAAGTTTATCATGTTGTAATATGCAAGTTTATAGGCAAGTATGTCATGTTATGGTATGCAAGTATGTTATGCAAGTTTGGGTGGAACATTTTGTTCATGCTATCATGTTATGCATGCATATGAACACTATGCAAGTTAAAATGATGTTATGCATACATATGAACTTTATGCAAGTTGAAACCATGTTATGTATGCATATGAACACTATGCAAGTTAAAATGATGTTATGCATGCTTATGAATATTTTGCAAGTTGATAACAAGATATGCAAGTTTATGATCACATCTTTGTCCCATATGCCACCATGTTTAACTTGTGGCTCCAACACCCCTATGTCATGATTATGCCAAGTTCCCTCTTTCTATCCTTTATGCGATATTGCGATATGTAAGCGATGGGATTGCGTTTGGGGTTGGGTAAACTTAAAAGACATAAAAACGTAAGCTTGGGAATTTACCTATTAAGTTAGGTCTACCCATTGGGAATTTACCTATTAAGTTAGGTCTACCCAATTGCTTGAAAAACTTGTAATGTGTTTTGGAAACATGGTGGACATGACACTTAGAAAAGATAAGCGTGACCAACTCGAGGTTGGGTTGAGTTTGTAGCGTAAACCTACCCGGAACCGACCGGCTTAACTAGTTGCTACAAACAATAGGACCCAATGTGAGAAGTTGGTCATGTTGTACCTTGAACCCGAGGTTAGACCAAGTTGTGGTGTAAAGCTACCCGGACCAGCCGGCTTAACTAGTAACCACAACAAAGTCTAATGTGAGAGGTTAAGGCGCATTAATTAATTAATGCCTTGTGATTAGGGTTAAGTCATGGACCGCTGGAATACTTAACCAATGAAAACACGATGGGTTGGTAGGGTTAAGTCATGAACCTTGGGTACACTTAACCAACTTGGTACTTGAATGAGTTGGGTTAACCACGTTAACCCATTAAGGAAACCATAGTTGCGTGGTCCTTTGCACCAGTAACCCTCTTAGTTGTATCATGACACCCTAGGGAGTAGGCTAGGGAGGGGCACGATTACTGGAATGCCATGTAAGCGACCAAACGTCGGCTGAGTAGGTGCGCCGGTGTGGGTTCAGGCGGGCCATGATCGTGCACATGGTCCGGAGTTGAAAAAGCAGGCACGGGCACCAGTAGGTTTAAACTGTACGTGCTTGGTTTGTGTCGGTGGTTGACACCCTAGGACTTGATACACCCTAGGGTGGACCTAACACAGTTTAGCTACACTTCGTAGTTGGGCCGTATGACACAGACACTTGACGAGATAGGCTTATAGGGAGCCGATCGACTAGACCGTGCTAGTTGGACCTTGGTTTGGGTCATTCTTGATGTTGGGCCAAACTTGGGCCTGGGGATCACTTCTTGTTTACACTTTGGACCTCGTATTGGGGTCACTTCATGTTATTGGGCCAAAGCTTGGGCCAAGAGATCAATACTTGTTTATTCAAGTCATGTTAGTTTACTAGTACACCTGTGGTGCAAAACCTTAATCCTGATTATGCGATGACACCTTCATCTACCTTGATAGTTAATCATCATGCTAGTATGTTGTTATCCTTATGTTCATCCCTTGCGGCCCATACCAGTTAACTTTATCAGTTTACATTGATTGTAGTAGGGCTTACTCAGTCTTTTTGACTGACCTGTTTTCTTTCGCCTCTTTTCTTCCGTTCCCCCCCCCCCCCCAGGTTCTCAGGGAGGGAATACAGGAGCCTAGCTTGGATTTTGGATTACTTGCTTGTGGGATTTCAGTACATGTACGCTTTCTACATGAAGCCAGCTATGGTTCTCACGTATTTTGGGGATAGCACTTATGTATTTCTGTTTTCAGATGATGTTGTTTTATCTAGACTTGTTTATTGGGAAAATAGATATTATGTTGTACCAGACTTGTTTTGAAATGGTTTAAATCTTCCGCTGTTTTATCTATGTTATTTACTCTGTTTACATATATACATATGTTCTTGTTCTGCCTTGATATATCATTTTGCATGTTTACCTGATTCAAACGCCCCTCCAAAGTCAGTGCACTTGCAAGAGTGGTACTGGCGGAGGTGGGGTGTTACATTTGGTATCAGAGCATATGGTTTACGAGAAGGAACAAAAAGGTTTTTTTTAGAAAACTTTTGGAAAACTATTTTCAAAACCAAGTATAAAGTATTTTCCAAAGAAAAGTCTAGTTTATTTTAAAGGCTATTCCCCAAAAAGCCATTAGCAAAATCCCTTCGTTTTTCTCCACTTTGAATCTATCTTTTTCTTCGTTTTCAGTATGGCCAATAACTTTGCCATTCCAGAGGGAGTACGCGTACCTTTTTGGTATAGGAGACTTTTTGAGGCTAGGGCGACCGAAGCCGGCCCCGCTGATGTTTCCCCTCCTCCAGTAGTTAATGTTCCTCCTCCCCCTCAGCATCCACAAGAGGATTTCGCGGAGATTTGTAAGAACTTTAAGGCGTTGGGTTGCAAGAATTTCATTGGAACCGAGACATATGTAGAGGCCAGAAATTGGTTGAAAGAAACCGAAGATCTTTTTACCTTCTTTAATATAGATGACCGTAGGAAGGTTTTATTAGCAGTGTGGTTGTTAAAGGAAGAAGCTGCACGTTGGTGCGTGGTCACCACCGTTACTAGGCTAATTGAGACTTGGGAAGACTTTCGGGGAAAGTTTGGACTAAGGTTCCTATCACTGAGGCAAGGGGACATGACTATTAGGGAATACATAGATCAGTTTAATCAACTGGGTCAGGTCGGTTTAGACTTAGTTAACACAGCTCAGAAGAAGGCCCTATACTTTGCTCTAGGATTAAACGAGCCATTACATGGTTTGGCCATGACTCATATACCCTTGGGGGCATCTTTTGAGAGTTTGGTGAATATGGCCCTACTTAATGAAGAGAGTAGGAGTGACAAGGAGGAGATCAAGATGAATGATACTCAAGCCAAGAAGACTGATTCCCAGTGGAAAGGAAATCAGGGTAATCCAAGCGGTCAGAGCAGTCAAGGCAATAAGAACAAGAACAAGGGCAAGAACAACAAGAGGAAGTGCCATTATTGCGGTTCAGTTGGGCATCTTAGTAAGGATTGTCGGAAGAGAAAAAGGATTAATGGTGAATGCTTTTTCTACGGTGAGACTGGACATTTCAGTAAGGATTGCCCGAAGAAGCAAGGGCAAGGCCAGGGTCAGACTCAGCATGCTGGACCTTCGAGAGGGCAAGTTCATGCTCTCAATGCTGCTCCAGTCCCCGATCGAGGTAGTATTTCTGTTAAAAGCCTTGTATACATTTCTGATTTTCCTGTTCATACCTTGTTTGATTTTGGTGCATCGCGTAGCTTATTTCATCTGATCTAGTTGAAAGTTTGCACCTGAGTACTAGTCTAGTTTATGATCCCGTGTGTGGTTCAAATCCAATTGGGGTTTTCGCCCACCTGTCTATTATCTACGTGGATTTGAAAAACTCTATCTCTAGTGTAGAGTTCTCGTGTGATGCTTGTATTCTCGGTTTCATGGGGTATGAGTTGATTTTGACCATGGATTGGTTGTCCAGTTTTGGAGCCATTCTTGATTTTTGAGCATAGGGTTGTGAGGCTCATGACTCGCCTCGGTAATACCCTAGGAATTTCTAGTAACCCTATGAGTCTCGTCATGTTGTGTTATCTTAAATCCCTCGACTCGTCTATCGATAGTTTGCAATCGGTGAGGGTGGTCCGAGAATATCCTGATATCTTGGGTGAAGTGAAGGGGGTTACCCCTAAATGAGAGATAGATTTCCGCATTTATCTGGTTGATAATGCCAAGCCAGTTATGTGGCCGGTAAGGCACATGGTCCCGTGAGACGGGAGCTAAGTAAGCAAGTGAAGGAGTTGCTTGAGAAGAACTCCATTCGATGAAGCATTTCCGAGGAAGGTGCTCTAGTAGTATTCGCTACTAATGTGGACAGTTCGCTTCGCCCGTGTGGTGATCATCGTGAGTTGAACAAGAAGAATAGACAACCATTACCAAGGATCGATGATCCGATTGATCAGCTTGTAGGAACATATGTTCTCTCTTGATCTTGCTACTGGATTCCATCAGCTCAGAGTAGCTGAGGATAGTATAGACAAAGCTGCCTTCAGAACTCCAGATAGATTCTTAGAATGGCTGGTCATGCCATTCGGTTTGACTAATGCACCCGCATATTTCGTGGACTTGATGAGTAGGATGTTCAGGGAGTTCTTGAACAAGTTTGTCGTGGTCTTCGGAGATGATATTCTGATCTTCTCTAAGGATAAGGAAGAGCACGCAAGGCATCTCGTGGAGGTGATGGATATGCTCGGAGCGCATCAGTTGAAAGCCAAGTCCTCCAAATGTCATTTTGGAGAAAAAGGAGTTAGATTTCTTGGGCACATAGTTTCTAAGCAAGGCTTAGCGGTGGATCCCGCTAAAATGGTCGCGGTTCAAGACCGGAAAGCTCCGACGAGGACAATTGAAGTAAGAAGTTCTCTCAGTTTAATTAGTTAGTTAGCGTCCCTTGAGCTTAGACCTACCCTTCTGGATCAAGTAGGGACTTCACTGAAAGAAGACCCGCAGTTAGTCGAGATCATGGACAAGTTGATTCGAGGCAAGATGTTAAGACACCTCTCTATATATGACAAGGGATAGCTAGGACGCAATGAGAGAAAGAAGGCTCTTGAAGATGCACATCACACAGGGAAGTGGCCGAGTTTGTCCCAAGGTGCATGTTGGGCCAACAGGTTAAAGGCCAAGTCATAAAAAGACCGGTGGGCTATTACATCCATTGGAGGTCCCCGCAATGGAAGTAGTAAAGCGTCACGAAGGATTTCGTGGATGGACTGCCTAGATCAAGGCAAAGGGAATATGAGCATGTGGGTCATAGTAGGTAGACTCACGAAGAGTGCTCATTTCACTCCGGTAAAGAGCGAAAGGATTGCATCATAGCTAACGACAGTTTACTTTCAAAAAATAAAGCGGTTGCACGAGGTTCCGTAAAGTATAGTTAGTAACCACGACTCAATCTTCACCAGTCAAGTTTTGAGATAGTCTACGGGAAGTCATGGGCAAGCAACTGAATCTAAGTACAGCCTACCATTCGCAGGCGGATGACCCATTTCGTTCAAGCATGAGTTATAGAAAATCCTGTTGGTAAGAGCAATTGGCAACATGGATTGGTATTCCCAAGAAAAGTTCTGCTGCGTGGAATACTTTAGACGAGATCCAGGATTCACTAGTGAATTTTGGAGAGCTTGCACGAATCCATGAGGTCATGGTTATGTTTAATCCAAGAATGATAGAAGAGTAAGAAAAAGACGGTCAAAGCACAGTGGAGTTAAGCTCAAGGAAATGTGACTTAGAAGACTGAATGCTAGATACGCGCATCATATCTCTTTTTAAGAGCATATCCTTGATCCTTGTTTTCCTGTGGAACTTACTCGCATATTATTTTTTTATGTATATCCTCTCGGTCCCATTTTCGGTCCTACTTCTGTCGGGAGGTATGGCTTATTGGCTAGTAATACATGTCAGGGTTTGAAGGGGTCCGTTAGGTTGACTAAACCTTTTGGGCTTTTATGGAATATGGGTTGGGTTAGGAAAGGATTTCTTGTAATCCAAAAGGAGTATATCTTGCTTATCCTCCCGATCTCTTTAGCACATCTTTTGCTATCCATGTTTGTCTTGTTTATCTAGTTTATCGTGTTAATCTTGTCATGAGAATCTTAGGTAGAAACCCTTTGGTTGAAACATGTGTTTGAAACATGTTATGCTTGATGGTTGCAAGTGGTTGCAAGTGTTTGCAAGTGGTTACTCGTGGATGCATTATACACGATTAGGCACTAGATCGGCTCACACGCTCCTCATATTGCATATGCATGAGTGTTTATGCTTATTCATGGATGAAAATTTGAGTGTTATCACATGGATGTTGCATATGGGTGTATGTTATGTGCACACATATAGATGATATACATTATGTTAGGAATTGCATACATATGGATTCATTTCACTAACATAATTTGCGTTGATGATATTCGCATTAGATAAGTACATATACACACACCTTTGCATATGTTCATCCAGCATTTAGAATCTTGTAAGGACAATGATTGCTCGTGGATGATGTTTTGAGTAGATGGATGTTGGATGGTAGGATACGTTCTTCCTAACTTGAAGATTTCGGGGACGAAATCCTTTAAGGAGGGGAGAATGTAACAACCCGTATTTTCAATAACCTGTTATAACGTAAATCGAGGCAGAATTTAATTCTAAAATCTGAATCAAGGGAAACGGGCTATGCCATTGCGTTCGTCTCGGAAAAATACGTGAAATAGAGTCCGAGTTTTCGAAAATCGGAGTCCGTATGACCCGATTAAGGCCCAAAGAAGTTTTCAGAAAATTCCAAGGTAAAAACAGATTTCAAATTCAAACTTGAAATTGGAAAAATTGGGCCAGTTGGGCCAGGCAGGAAAATTCCCGCCACAGTACCCAAGTCGACAGCCCTGTCGACTTGGGAGTCGACTGGGTCAGACCAGGTCGACAGCCCTATCGACTTGGCTGTCGACTTGGCTCAGACGCCCAGGTCTGCCTAGTGCACCATTTTTGAGAATGTGTTGAGCTTGGGGGCCAAATTCGATTTGGAGGGTTGAGATGAGAACTAGGGTTTAATCCTATGGTCTAAATCACTAGCCTAATCTATAAATAAGACCCTAACCTACCCTAAATCATTCATTATTCATTCTAGCAACTAAACTATGTCAAAATCAAACCTCTCATGGCCTCCACTCTCTTCATACAATTCCTAAATCAATTCCTAAGTGATTTTCCATGCATACAAGTGTTTTTAGACTTGTATGATCATCATTAGCTTGCATTCAAGTCTTGTTTCTCTATTGGCATCTTAAAGGGAGAGTTTTGATCAAGTTTGCTTGCATTTTTGGGGTTTAATTAGTTGCATAAGGGGTTTCTTACATTTGCTAAACTCATTTGATTCTGCATAAGCATTGTAAGCCCTATTCCTTTCATACTTGAACTTTAAAGTTAAATGTATGATATGCAAGTTTTCTATGATGTGTTATGCAAGTTTCCTATGATGTGTCATGCAAGTTTTGTATGCAAGTTTGATATGCAAGTTGTCATATGTCATGCAAGTTTTATTATGCAAGTATGATATGCAAGTTGTCATATGTCATGCAAGTTTTATTATGCAAGTATGATATGCAAGTATGATATGCAAGTTGTCATATGTTATGCAAGTTTTGTATGCAAGTTTGATATGCAAGTTGTCATATGTTATGTAAGTTGATATGCAAGTTTATCATGTTGTAATATGCAAGTTGATATGCAAGTTTATCATGTTGTAATATGCAAGTTTATAGGCAAGTATGTCATGTTATGGTATGCAAGTTTGGGTGGAACATTTTGTTCATGCTATCATGTTATGCATGCATATGAACACTATGCAAGTTAAAATGATGTTATGCATACATATGAACTTTATGCAAGTTGAAACCATGTTATGTATGCATATGAACACTATGCAAGTTAAAATGATGTTATGCATGCTTATGAATATTTTGCAAGTTGATAACAAGATATGCAAGTTTATGATCACATCTTTGTCCCATATGCCACCATGTTTAACTTGTGGCTCCAACACCCCTATGTCATGATTATGCCAAGTTCCCTCTTTCTATCCTTTATGCGATATTGCGATATGTAAGCGATGGGATTGCGTTTGGGGTTGGGTAAACTTAAAAGACATAAAAACGTAAGCTTGGGAATTTACCTATTAAGTTAGGTCTACCCATTGGGAATTTACCTATTAAGTTAGGTCTACCCAATTGCTTGGAAAACTTGTAATGTGTTTTGGAAACATGGTGGACATGACACTTAGAAAAGATAAGCGTGACCAACTCGAGGTTGGGTTGAGTTTGTAGCGTAAACCTACCCGGAACCGACCGGCTTAACTAGTTGCTACAAACAATAGGACCCAATGTGAGAAGTTGGTCATGTTGTACCTTGAACCCGAGGTTAGACCAAGTTGTGGTGTAAAGCTACCCGGACCCGCCGGCTTAACTAGTAACCACAACAAAGTCTAATGTGAGAGGTTAAGGCGCATTAATTAATTAATGCCTTGTGATTAGGGTTAAGTCATGGACCGCTGGAATACTTAACCAATGAAAACACGATGGGTTGGTAGGTTAAGTCATGAACCTTGGGTACACTTAACCAACTTGGTACTTGAATGAGTTGGGTTAACCACGTTAACCCATTAAGGAAACCCTAGTTGCGTGGTCCTTTGCACCAGTAACCCTCTTAGTTGTATCATGACACCCTAGGGACTAGGCTAGGGAGGGGCACGTTTACTGGGATGTCATGTAAGCGACCAAACGACGGCTGAGTAGGTGCGCCGGTGTGGGTTCAGGCGGGCCATGATCGTGCACATGGTCCGGAGTTGAAAAAGCAGGCACGGGCACCAGTAGGTTTAAACTGTGCGTGCTTGGTTTGTGTCAGTGGTTGACACCCTAGGACTTGATACACCCTAGGGTGGACCTAGCACAGTTTAGCTACACTTTGTAGTTGGGCCGTATGACACAGACACTTGACGAGATAGGCTTATAGGGAGCCGATCGACTAGACCGTGCTAGTTGGACCTTGGTTTGGGTCATTCTTGATGTTGGGCCAAACTTGGGCCTGGGGATCACTTCTTGTTTACAGTTTGGACCTCGTATTGGGGTCACTTCATGTTATTGGGCCAAAGCTTGGGCCAAGAGATCAATACTTGTTTATTCAAGTCATGTTAGTTTACTAGTACACCTGTGGTGCAAAACCTTAATCCTGATTATGCGATGACACCTTCATCTACCTTGATAGTTAATCATCATGCTAGTATGTTGTTATCCTTATGTTCATCCCTTGCTGCCCATACCAGTTAACTTTATCAGTTTACATTGATTATAGTAGGGCTTACTCAGTCTTTATGACTGACCTGTTTTCTTTCGCCTCTTTTCTTCCGTTCCCCCCCCCCCCCCAGGTTCTCAGGGAGGGAATACAGGAGCCTAGCTTGGATTTTGGATTACTTGCTTGTGGGATTTCAGTACATGTACGCTTTCTACATGAAGCCAGCTATGGTTCTCACGTATTTTGGGGATAGCACTTATGTATTTCTGTTTTCAGATGATGTTGTTTTATCTAGACTTGTTTATTGGGAAAATAGATATTATGTTGTACCAGACTTGTTTTGAAATGGTTTAAATCTTCCGCTGTTTTATCTATGTTATTTACTCTGTTTGCATATATACATATGTTCTTGTTCTGCCTTGATATATCATTTTGCATGTTTACCTGATTCAAACGCCCCTCCAAAGTCAGTGCACTTGCAAGAGTGGTACTGGCGGAGGTGGGGTGTTACAGTTTTACACTTCTATTTACTTGCTAAGTAAATAATCGTTTTATAAAATTCTTTGATTTTATAATTATTCCCTTTCTAAATATCTCCTATTTATAAATATTCCAGTTTATAAATATTTTATTTTCAATATCACTTTGAAAATTCCCTTATCAACATTCCGATATGTTATGGTATTCAACATATCAAATCACGATGATCAGTATCGTCCAAACACATATAATTGACAACAGATTATATATCACATCAAATATCACAATATATGAAAAACAATAAAATAAATGTTGAGGAATCCAGTTGGATTCCTCCAACATGTTTCCATGCATCACAGATGTTAAACAACATAGATAACATCACTTTCAGTTCCATATGATATATTCTGTTAAACAGAATCAATATAGAAATTCAACTAACTGACTAGCAGTTCAATCAAACAGTCAACACACAGTCAATCAGCCAATATTTAACAGTTCTAAAAATACAACATGAAATTATAAACTGTTCAGAGTTAGTGAGATTTACTCACTTTGGACTATCATCGTTAATAACGATAATTGTCGTTGATTCAGATTGGACAATTTATTTCGCCATAAATTGTAACGAACCCCAATCCACTCCTAGTCAGTTCCATGGTGTTGCCCTCGGCCATACGATCCAAACGTGACTGACGGTTCGTGATTCTGATTTCATATGACCGAGATATAGCGATTACAAGTTCATTCTTTATTTAAATTAAAATAAAAGACTAAATTTCACTAAAGATTTATAATTGGGCCTCTCACCCTTTAACACCAGCCCAACGCGTCCGCTCCTTAACAACATCTTCCCCAGATCCACTTCTGTCGCTCCCAGTAACCACTCCTCCATTTTCGCAACTTCACGCCTCCCGTTCCTCTCCATTCCTTAGCCGATCTTCAAACTAAAAATGTCATTCAAGTCCCGTCCACAACCTCTTCCTCCCTGTACCCTCACCTCCACTCTCGGTGGTCATTTGGGAGACCCGACTCCGCCGGCTACAGGAAGAAACCGACGCCAATTTCAACCGAACACCCCAATCTTCTCCACGAGATGCTACATACACGACAAACACAAATAGGAACTTAGCTTCTCGAATCAAGGCCTCCATGCCCAAATATCCGCAACCCTAATTTCACGTCGAAATACTCAAACAGGAAATGAATGATTGAACTTGATGAAACACACATAGAGATGTAGAGAATCTTCTATAGAACTCAATTATATATATCACTCGATTTTAGGATTTTTGTACGATTACTTTTTGATTTTCTTCTGGCCTTTGTGGGTTTCAGAAGAAAAAATGTTGCGGCCGAGAGAATGTTCTTATAGGGATCATATTTTTATTGTGTGGTTGTAAACGATGGTTGGGTGGCTCGTTCTAGGCCTTAGAAGGCTTTGAGATATTTTTCTTTTAATTTCAATTATTTGTTTCTGTCTTCTAAAAATTTGTGTGATCACACATGATACCCAAAAATCACAAAAATGAACATGCAGCTACAGTTCGACATTATGGTCCCAACGAAACTGGTTTCATCGAAGTTCGACTTCGTTTGCTCACACAGCGTATATTTAACCATCGAAATACTGACTGTTTCTCACTCTAAAAATCCGTACGACCACACAGTGACTCTGAAAATCACGAAAATGAAAATCTAACAACTATTTGACATTTCAGATCCAACAAAATTAGTTTCGTTGAATTCCGACTTCGTTTGCGAAAGTGGCTATTTTTAAAGTCCTAAATAACCTATTTAAATATATAAATATATTTAAATATAATTAAATTTAATATTTAAAAATAAATATTATCATCTATATTCACAGTGGAATACCATACAGCTCTAGAATATTCCTATATGAATTTCTAACTCGATATTCACTTCTGGGTCAACCCGATATTCGATTTATATTGAAATTCCTTTTAAAAATATAAATAATTCCTTTATAAATTATAAAGGAATTCCACAGCGACTTTCCTAAAATTTGATTTGGATGTAAATCAAAATCTACCCGACGAAATCCAGATTTATCTCTTCCACTAGAAAGATATACTCCCCCAGCTCCACACGTTTCTTGTTTCACAGAAATCCGGCTTAAAACGAATCCTGTACATTCAGTTGAAGTTCAAATCGCCAAATCGTGAACTGCAGCGCCATTTCAAGCTCGATTTTAATTATATTATAATTCTATGTTCAAACTGTCATTTATATAATATCTTCGTTATTCAAATTCAATTCCAAGCTGAATTAAATATCACAGATGATCCGGTTCACACCATATCGTCATTTCAGCCAACTCTGATTATTTCAGAATTAAATATATTATTTAATTTATTATTTTAATTAAATATTCATCATTATTTAATCCCACGGCCATTTAATTCACTATATCACTATTTATATAATTAAATAAATTAATTATAATACCTCTGTCGATGCCGGTCATTACAATCTTCCCCACTTAAAATAATTTCGTCCTCGAAATTGCTAAGGTAGAGAACGACCCTATCGACTGGTTAGAATCCTGAAAATTTTCTAACTCCTTAACTTTCGAAAAATTTCGCCAGCACCTCCTTTGTACTGGTCAATCGGTCAAACTCCAACTCGCCTCTCTGGGCCATCTCCATCCCAAAAGAAAATCAAATAGCCAAGAGGCTTGCCAATTTGGCTCATAAATCTTATATTCAATAGAAATATAAACTTGTACCTTTTGTCGGCATATCAACTCTATCACTTCCATATGCTATCAACTCAGCATATACCAATGTTATCCCAATCAAATTCCAATCTGCTTTTATCCACAACACCACCATTCACTTATATCCGAGCCAAATATCATTTCAACTCGAGTTTTCTTATTGATTCCCAACTCTTAACTTGATTATCACATTACACTTCAAATTTGAATCTCATAATCCAATTTGTCTTGATATTATTCTAATTCAATCTCAGTTACCACTTTACTGGCTTTACTTTAATTCAATTTTGCTTTCACAAATTTTTGTAAAAACAGTCTTTCCCTAGGAGTTTTTAAACAGTTTACTCTTTTCAAAAAACAAAATTTCCTTTTGAACATGTCACTGAGCCCTTAATTAATATTCCATTAGTTAAATCATTTCTCTATTTCTTTATCAATATTTGTTAACCAAATATTTTCAATAACCATATTGGCCTTTTATGTTATTTGGAAAACATTTCCGAATATCGCCTTCCTTTATTTTCTAAACTTTAGAAAATATATGCTATTTATAATTGGAAAATATTCCAATTACTTATCTCTTTTCCGAACTCGTTTATTTCTATACTTAGGAAATATTCTTTATTATATTTCCAAGCTTACACTTATTTGGGTTAAAACGGGTGTTGTGTAAAACATCGTTACGACAACCCAAATACTATATTCAAGTAACTCTCATTCAACATTGATCTTCGAGCCTGAAATCTTACTATTTATTTGTTAATAATGAAATAAATCAAGTTGGGGTATAACTACCTCTCAGACCTTGACTGAAAAACATTTATAACGTCAAAACAGATATGACTACTTACTCGAATAATCAATACCATACAACTACTTATTCACTTTTAAACACGTATACGCTTCCTCTTTCTATTCTTACTAGATTTTATTCTTAGTCTTCCTTTTTGATTTTACTATTCTATTTCTTAGTTCGTTTCCTTATCGACTTCTATATATATATATATATATATATATATATGTATATATATATATATCGATATGTTGATTTCTAACTATCAAATTATCTTTAAAAAAATTCTAACTCATAAATTCCCGGAAAAACTCGCCATAACCTCCTTTGTACCAGGAGCATCGGGATATTTCAAATACCCTCCCATGGCCCTCACCAATCCAAAAGAAAAAGAAAAAGCCAAGCGGCTAGCCGATACGGCGCATAAAATCTCATATATGAATTAAATACGTACCTTTTTGTCGAGCATTCTATTTATATACCTTCATACCTTATCCATACCTATTCATGTATATTTATACCTGCCCAATTTATTTTAACTATACCTGATCGTTTTAACTCAATTCGTTAATTAATTTGTTAATTAACTCTTTAGTCTATTTTACTTTTATATTTGAACATGACATGTTCAAATATATTTAAACTTGCTTATTAACTAATTTGAATCCAAATTTCAAATTTAAGTTCTATATTCGATTTCGAATATCCATTTACAAATCCAATTCACCTTTCAAAGTTCAACTTCAAATTCAAAACTCGATTAACTAATTCCTCTTCGACTTAGTTAATTCTATTCAATTTCTATTCAAATTTTATATCACTTCTATTATTCAAATCTATATATCAAATTCTATATATCAAATTCTATTCAAATTCTATATTATAAATCCCATTTGAATTTCTATATTCAAATTCTATATATTCAAATTCTATATATCGAATTCTATATTATAAATCCCATTTTGAAATTCAACATAACTTGTCTGCCCAAAACAAATTCAAAACGGTATCTCTGATAGTAATTCGTCACTTACAACTCGAAAATGAATACTGATGATGCAGCTGTCATCATCGGAATCTATTTTCTAGCGATCGAAGTGAGTTCATTACTATAAAACCATTTCTAAACATTTCCACTTTTGAATTCATTTCAACATATAATTCACACTGCTTGTAAAACAATTTAAAATCTCCCAGGATCTTATATTTCCTTATTTTTAATCCAAATCCATTTACAAACACTTATCTAATCTTCCAGAATTTTAATTCAATTTCTGGTTTAAATTTCAGATTTAACTCATCTGATTTCACGTATTTCACTTATATGAATTCTGATTCGTTATTTACATAACCATTTAATTTATAACCTTACTCGATTATAAACAACCAATATATCAACTATATTATAATTTTGATATATATATCTTCTCTATATCAAGATATACCTTGGGTAAACTTATTTTAATTTACCCTCTTTTCAAAACATATCGTTTCGACCAATCGTATTCGAGTGTTTAGTAACTCCTACCGATACAGTGGATCAAACTGATCGACCAGAACTCATAAACAACTCAACCAATAAGTCACCAGAATATAAAACAATTTCTATATCATCTACAAATACATTCACTCGTATATACACACTCAAACTCAATCTAGGGTATTGCTAACCACATCTCTACTGAGTCGCGCCACAGAGCCAAGGTAATTCTTAACTTAAGCTCTGATACCAACTGTAATGACCCGGGTTTTTGTCGACTTTGGTTATCGCCATAAACTCAATGATGACTAACCAAACGTCGAAAAATACCGGATGATTAATGGAAGAAATTAGAGGGTGAGGAAAGATAAGATAGAAACTTAGAATAGAAGAAGAAGAAGAAGAACACAACATCAGAGTAACACGAACCTCACAGCAGAACGAATAACATATAATATATAACATAAATTTGAAAGATAAATCTGTACTTACATATACATATCATTCCAAAGTACAACACAGCGGAAATAAACAATAGCTATATGATCCTGAAGCCTCCTGCTCCAAGCTCTCCAAGTATATCTGTAAAATCCTGACTACTTGACTGCCCATACAAAATTGGGCACCCAAGAGTTTAGGGAAAACAAAACAAAATAAACTCCGGGTCAGTCATGAGACTGGTATGAGTAAAACAGTTTAAAACAGTTTAAGCAGATAAATGATATCTCATAAGACCACGTCGTACAACGGAACGGGTTTTTCCCTTATGAGAATCCAAATTATCTTTTTATCAAAAACCTTTGACATTATAATAATGTCTATCAACCACAATATAATAATCATCTAGCAGAAACGCTTTCATCTCACGTTCTACATATATAGTATACAATCAAAACCGCAAGCGCGTATTGGGTAATGGATTTCCAACTATGACAAGGTATGGAACCACCTTTCGCTAGTGTACCTCTAGAAAGGAATACACTGGGTTCAACAAGAACATCTTGCAACCCGGCCATACATGACCGACCACTCATTTCGCTTGAGTGTATCGAATGTATATCACCAACGGTTGGGATCAACAACTGTTTCCCGAATGGGACAACATCAACAATAGATTTTTAGAAGTAAATGAAACTCTAGATCAGGTGATTATACACCCTACTTCGGAGCGACCAACTTAGCCATGCTGCCTGCTCAATTTCTATCATTTTCCGGATGTGAGGCTAGAAGCTACGCTTTATCATCACACCAGATTCACTTTGAATGCCACATTGTCAGATCCATCGAAAATCACTAATTGACGTCTACAACAGTACATTACGTGTCAGCTAAAAGAAGTTTCCTTCTCCGCTTCCACTCTTGGTACGGTTGAAGAAATCAATGTACGTGACCTTTTTGGAAATGCTATGTTAGACATTCATCCATACAAGTCATCCAGGAACAGGATGAACAGAAGGCACTATTCAGTATATCCATCTTAGGCACTGTTATCTAAGACTTATACAATAGCCCTTGCATTTTACTCCGTCTTCAATTATCTTTGGCATATATGATTCGCAACGCTTATGCCAATACAGAGTGGTTCTTTGGATAATAATCCAACCGGTCTCTCCATATTAACAACGTTAAAATGGTCAAAACTTTGATAGTCTGTGAGTTAACTATCAAATGAAAACACGCGTGCAAACAACAATATTATTTCCAGATGGATATTATATCGATCAATCATCAATCATTTATATATATATGTTCATATTTCCTTATTTTCTATGTTTAGAAAATATACGTTATTAACACTGGAAAACATTTCCATTGTTTATTTATATATCACTATCATTTCACAACTATCAGTCCCTGACTGTAAACTAGTAGGAGAACAATTCTCTAAGTATAAACCCCGAAGGCCGAAACCAACATCAGATCGATACTCAGAAAACTATTCAACTTAACTAATCCCTAGTCAGTTTCTAATCTTGCTTAACTCTATTTCTTTTAACTATGTTCGATTAACTTCTTTTGAATAACTATGTTAAATTGACTCCTTTTTGATGACTCTATTTGATAACTCTAATCGACTAACTCTTTTCTATCTTGTAAATTTCCTTTTATAATCCTATTTATTTTCCCAATAAATATTCCTTTATTCTATTTATTTATCAACTAAACATTCCTTTATTCTATTTATTTACTTTCTACATAAATATCTTTCTTTATACTTCTATTTACTTCTTAAATAAACATTGTTTTACAATTCTATTTACTTGCTAAGTAAATAATCGTTTTATAAAAATTTTTGATTTTATAATTATTCCCTTTCTAAATATCTGCTATTTATAAATATTCCAGTTTATAAATATTTTATTTTCAATATCACTTTGAAAATTTCCTTATCAACATTCCGATATGTTATGGAATTCAACATATCAAATCACGATGATCAATATCGTCCAAACACATATAATTGACAACAGATTATATATCACATCATATATCACAATACATGAAAAATAGTAAAATAAATGTTGAGGAATCCAGTTGGATTCCTCCAACCTGTTTCCCTGCATCACAGATGTTAAACATTATAGATAACATCACTTTCAGTTCGATATGATATATTCTGTTAAACAGAATCAATATAGAAATTCAACTAACTGGCTAGCATTTCAATCAAACAGTCAACACACAGTCAATCAGCCAATATTTAACAGTTCTAAAAATACAACATGAAATTATAAACTGTTCAGAGTTACTGAGATTTACTCACTTTGGACTATCAACGTTAATAACGATAATTGTCGTTGATTCAGATTGGACAATTTATTTCGCCATAAATTGTAACAAACCCCAATCCACTCCTAGTCCGTTCCATGGTGTTGCCCTCGGCCATACGATCCTAACGTGACTGACGGTTCGTGATTCTAATTTCATATGACCTAGATATAGCGATTACAAGTTCATTCTTTATTTAAATTAAAATAAAAGACTAAATTTCACTAAAGATTTATAATTGGGCCTCTTACCCTTTAACTCCATCCTAACCCGTCCGTTCCTTAACAACATTTTCCCCAGATCCACTTCTGTCGCTCCCAGTAACCACCCCTCCATTTTCGTAACTTCACGCCTCTCGTTCCTCTCCAATCCTTAGCCGATCTTCAAACTAAAAATTCCATTCAAGTCCCGTCCGCAACCTCTTCCTCCCTGTACCCTCACCTCCACTCTCGGTGGTCATTTGGGAGACCCGATTCCGCCGGCTACAGGAAGAAACCGACGCCAATTTCAACCGAACACCCCAATCTCCTCCATGAGATGCTACATACCACCACAAACACAAATAGGAACTTAGCTTCTCGAATCAAGGCCTCCATGCCCAAATATCCACAACCCTAATTTCACGTCGAAATACCCAAACAGGAAATGAACGATCGAACTTGATGAAACACACATAGAGATGTAGAGAATCTCCTATAGAACTCAATTATATATATCACTCGATTTTAGGATTTTTGTATGATTTCTTTTTTATTTTCTTCTGGCGTTTGTGGGTTTCAGAAGAAAAAATGTTGTGGCCGAGAGAATGTTCTTATAGGGATCATATTTTTGTTGTGTGGTTGTAAACGATGGTTGGGTGGCTCGTTCTAGGCCTTAGAAGGCTTTGAGATATTTTTCTTTTAATTTCAATTATTTGTTTCTGTCTTCTAAAAATCTGTGTGGTCGCACATGATACCCAAAAATCACGAAAATGAACATGCAGCTACAGTTCGACATTACAGTCCCAACGAAACTGGTTTCGTCGAAGTCCGACTTCGTTTTCTCACACAGTGTATTTTTAACCGTCGAAATACTGATTGTTTCTCACTCTAAAAATCCGTACGACCACACAGTGACTCTAAAAATCACGAAAATGGAAATCTAACAACTATTTGACATTGCGGATCCAACAAAATTAGTTTCGTCGAATTCCAACTTCGTTTGCAAAAGTGGCTATTTTTAAGTCCTAAATAACCTATTTAAATATATAAATTTATTTAAATATAATTAAATTTAATATTTAAAAATAAATATTATCGTCTATATTCACAGTGGAATACCATACAGCTCTAGAATATTCCTATATGAATTTCTAACTTGATATTCACTTCTGGGTCAACCCGATATTCGGTTTATATTGAAATTCCTTTTAAAAATTTAAATAATTCCTTTATAAATTATAAAGGAATTCCATAGCGACTTTCCTAAAATTTGATTTGGGCGTAAATCAAAATCTACCTGACGAAATCCAGATTTTTCTCTTCCACTAGAAAGATATACTCCACCAGCTCCACACGTTTCTTCTTTCACAGAAATCCGGCTTAAAACGAATCCTGTACATTCAGTTGAAGTTCAAATCACCAAATCGCGAACTGCAGCGCCATTTCAAGCTCAATTTTAATTATATTATAATTCTATGTTCAAACTGTCGTTTATATAATATCTTCGTTATTCAAATTCAATTTCAAGCTGAATTAAATATCACAGATGATCTGGTTCACACCATATCGTCATTTCAGCCAATTCTGATTATTTCAGAATTAAATATATTATTTAATTTATTATTTTAATTAAATATTCATCATTATTTAATTCCACGACCATTTAATTCACTATATCACTATTTATATAATTAAATTAATTAATTATAATACCTCTACCAATGTGGGTCATTACAATCACCACCAATTAATAATTACTTGCATAATTGTATACTTAATTCTTTATGCATTCATTAGCTCTATGATTTAATTTATAAAAACCTGCATACACATTGATACTGTTTTATTATTATAATCACTTCTGTTTTGTAGAAAACATATTTAAACTGTTTTAAATATTGCATGACAGACCACTAGTTTCAAGTCAAACATTAAATGCAAGTTGATTGAAGATGCAAATGCACCTTTGTGGAGACCAACATATGAGTTTGAGTTTATTGAAGATGCAATTGGTTCTACTATAGCTTGGCCTTCTGCAAATGTCGCCTCAGAATCGTTTTCAAGTAAGAATGACTTTTACTTCTCTTTACTTATCATTAGTATGAATGATGGAAATACTCCTTATTATGATTGTATTGGTAGATTTTTACTTCAAGTATGATTTCCCTTTTCACCTCTTAAAACTGAATTAATATTTAAATTTCATTTAGGTAGATAAAACTGGAAAAAATAGAAGATACGGTGACCTAGATGTGCTCTAATATTTTGATCTTATATAATTTTTCTTTCTTGCAATTTGGTCGTACTAAGCCGTATGCATATTTGTTGACACAAGAAATGTTGTGCAGTTTCTCAATGTCATACATATACAACAAAAGTAGTTATCTATTTTCTTATTGCCAAATCAAGTGTTGATGTTTGATGCATGACGGAAATTCAACTTTGGAGCACACAAGCTTGGACTTTGAACGGTTTATACTTTTCTTTTTGTTAGTAAGCATCTTTTGTAAAACAAATTAGATGGGAACATCGATTACAAAATGTTATGTCCAACTATTGTATATTTGGCATATGGAATTATTATAACTTATGTGATATAGTTTTATAATTCTAATTCTTTTGTGTTGTTTGAATTTCGTGATGATTTTGAACTGCGTTGTGTAAAAATGATAAATGCTGATAGATGTAGCTCAACAACTCTATAGAAACGCTGTGATATTAAGGTAGTAACAGCTTTTCTAGCCAAAAATAGACGCTGTAATGTAAGTTGGAAAACGCTGTGCTATTTGGATGGGCATAACATTTCTTGACGTTATAAAACGCTGTTATATATGTTGAAACTCTATAATAAGTGGACGATGACAATGGTTATAGCCATTTCAAAACGCTGTTATATATTCATAACAACGCTGTGATATGAAGACGATAACAACGTTTCTGCCCCATATAAAACGCTGTTATATATGTGGTGAAGGAGGAATAGTTTGTGTTAGCTATGCAAACACAACAGCACAAAACGCTGTATAAACATAATGACAGCACTACTAAAATGTTGTACAAAACGTAATAACAACCTCAACTAAAACGCTGTAGTATCTTCTTTTTCTACAGCGTTTTCAAAGTATTGTGGTAGTCCCCCTGACCTATAACAGCGTGTCGTTAGACAACGTTCTTCGAAACGCTGTAAAATTATATAACATCGTTTTTTCAACGCTGTCAATTAACATATTTCTTATAGTGTTTTCTTTGGAAAAGATTTTTAAACTTAAAAATCAAGTTGGATGATCCGCTTATTACTGTGCGAGTTTTTCTCACACTGGTTCACCAAACTGACCTGGTGTTTTGTAAATGCTCAGGTTAGACCGGGTTGTACAGGTCCAGGTTGACGGATGCTACGAAATTCAAAAGACGTGCTGGAGGAGTTCAGATGTATTATACACATGATGTGTATTTCGCTGTGTGTTGTGTATCGGCAGATTTTTATAACTGTCCAGATGTGTTGATGTACTCTGATATTGCAAGTATTTTTAAAAGCTCTCATTAAAGATTTATTTCTGTATTATATTTTGTTCCGCTACAATGTGAGACTCTGTGTTGTGTTAGTTCTTCTTCTTCTATTCTAATATATTTTTCTTATCTCACCCTCTAATTTCTTTCTAATAACTATCCAGTGTTTTTGGTGTTTGGAAGATCCGCAAGGGATACAAAATTGTATTTATGTCAATTTTCGGGGCAGGAAATCCTTGGGTCGTTACAAGTGGTATCTGTATCCAAAAATATCCGTATGACTAATTGATGTAATATATATAACTCAAAACAGAAAAATAGAGTTAATAATTATTTTGTAACTGTTAGATGTTACTATAATATAATTATTTGTACATAAAAATGGTAGTTTTAGTGTTCAGTTTTGGAATATTTTTGGATATGCTTATGGATATTAGTATAAAACAATGTTTCAACACTATATCTTTATTTTTTTTATAAACATTAGCATAAAAATTATTTTATGTTGATCCAAACATTTTTATTTATACTCTTAAATTTATTAATTACTAGCGGAGCTGATAAATATCCGATATCCGTCTGTATCCAAAAATTAAGCGGATATGGATATCCGATATCCGAAAATTAAACGGATATGGTTATCAGATATCCGAAAATAATTTCGAATGTGGATACAGATATGACACTATCTGTATCTGAAAGCATCCATTGACTGCCCTAGGTAGGGGCGTACTTGTTTAAGGCTCAGTGGGGCCATCGACTCCATTGGGTTTTGGTCATTTTCCCTTCTCAAAAGTACCCTAACCCAGCTTTGTTCGATGGAGAGATAACTTTACTCACTTATCTTGCTATTTCGCTTAGAAAAATAAAAGAATGCAAGCAACATTCAGTTTCCTGATTTCTCCGGCGCAATTCAAATTGAGCAAAAAAACTCTTTTGATTTAATAACTGAATAACTTCTCACTAGTCTTTGGTTCTCCGTGATCTTATAACAAGCAAGGAGGTAATCATCTATTTTTATTAAAAACCGTAATGATGTTTCAGGATTTTTATCATATAAAATTTAAGGAAGCCATTTAATTGGTTATTTCGTTTTATTGCTAAATTAATGGGTGTGTACGCTAAAGTCATTCCCAATAATTTAAAGTTAGTATTTAGCTATTTTATTTTATTTTTTTCAAATATCATTTACGGTGAAAAATCAAAGTTATTATCGTAAAAGAAGTTGGAAATTTGATGAATTCGGCCTTAGAATGATCTGAGTTACCACATTTGGTTCATAAGATATTTTGTTTTGAAATTACTTTGACTTTAATGTCCCTACTACGAATTTTATTCCATTTGTTTGATCTCAATTTATGAATTCATTAGTAAAGAACTTAAGAATATTTATAACTTGCTATTCCTCTTCGTGCATCTCAAAATTCATTTGTATAACTTTGTTGAAACTAACTGATGTCTACAGTTAGACCCATATATCCAGAATTGTCTTCTAATAGAGCGAGATAACCCAGATACTGTTGAAATTGGCCACATTATTCAAAAAATTTAAAATATGAACCCTAGAAATATTTGTTTGTAAACATTGGTGTAATATTTGGTTATCCTTAAGTTGAACATCAATATATGGCTTTTGTGGATCAAAATTTTGTTAATTTTCGATATGGAAATATGACTATCATATTTTCTTTATTTGATGAAGTTCCGCTCTATGGTGTCCCACTCCGAGACCCACACTAATAAAAAAATGTTATTGAGTAATATTGTATACTATAGTGGAGAATAGGGCTGCTTAAGGGTGACCATATGTTAGTCTTATATTAAACGAGTATCGAATACATTTATTGGATGTATAAATTTTTTTTCTTACCTCTGGTGGATCGATGTACTAAATTCATGTCTAATATAAAATTACAGTGGATAAGCATCATTTTTAAAATAGAGTATATGAATATAAACACATGCAATAAATCACATAACAGATCGTATATATTTACATACAGTGAAATCATAACAATACATGTGTACATACACAATAGTTCAAAAGACCATATATAAATACAATGAGTCTCAAAATGAATATACATCATATGACTCAAACACACAACTTAAGTAGTAGCTCCAAAAAAGTTAAGCTAGTTGAAAGTGTAGCAAGCTCGAATCTACAGATATACTGAAACACTCGGTTTGATCCGAGTATAAATACATTAGATCAATCTAATTTAAACATATCACTAATTATATGATAAGTGAAATGTGATGTCATCTAAGACAACTATTCCTTTTTTTAAGAAAATAAATCACATATTAACTCAAGACACTAATATGATAATTCCTTTCTTTCAGGAAGCAATAATCTAAACTCGGTACAATAGATTCTCCAAAGATAAATTATGGATTTGTACCCAAATTACTCGTTACTGAAACAAACCAATGTTTACATAAAAGGAATTTTCTATTAACCACAAGTGCTAAGCATATAAGCTAAGCACGAATATAAAATCCCCAAAACTCCAAAGCAACAAAGACATATTCATCAAATGTTAATATATAAATCTCAGGTGGGAGTATATTCAAAATGTGAATAATCACCACACACACACACACACATATATATATATATATATATATATATACATATGTATATATATAGGCCTCATGATAGCTCTCAGCTGTATAAGCCTAAAAGATAACTCTCAACTATAGAAAGAAATTCAGTAAATATTAAATTCTTAGAAATTGTATTCAAAGTGGCAAAGAGATAGAAAACCATCCAAAATAATCATAAAATGGATCCAAAATATAAATTACATGTTCTTAGAAAATATAGCTCCCTGGGCTTTTCCTAATACTATACACATATTCAACCACGCGATACTACGACCCACGACCGAGTGTAACTTTGTCCTCGACCAAGTGAACATTAGCGCCTTACACTACGACCCTTGCCCGAGTGTGCCATGGCCCCTAGCCAAGTAAATGCATATACAAGATCTCGTATATCGAGATTTCCCCGAAAGTAAGTACTGGCATATCAATTCTTTAGGAATATGTCACCGAACTTTCAAGCAGTAACTCGAAAAGTGAAAATAGTACATCCCATATTGCACATTTCACTAATCGATTCACTAAAAGTCAGCAACTTTACACTGAAACATACAACTGCTTCAATCAGCGAGTTTGAAATTAACTGATATAATATATCACTGTGTACCACACTACGAGCTTTACTAAATCATTTATTCACAACCTCACCCTCTCAAAGGGTGCAAATACGTGTGGTTTTATATAAAAGAAAATATACTATAAAAATGGGGTTTTATAAACGATTTCGAAGAATTCTTGAGAATCATTGATTTTGAAACATGTTTATAACAGTATAAAAAATATTTTTTTAAATGCATACTTATTTTAATTTTAAAACTTGTTTTGAAGCTGGTTTCTAAAACACGTGTATTGTGTTCACGAAATCATAGGAAGCTCATAATTCATCTGTAACAGCCCGCCCATAATGGCCTAAATTCCGACCTAAAAAAGGCTCATCGGAACTTAGAGCCATTCTAAAAGGATTGTTAGTTTCTATAAGGAAATACTAAAAATAGATATCACAGAGAAATCTAAACGAAATCAGTATCTGATACATTGAATGGGATAAATATAATAACTTAAAGCATATGTACCATTAATTGAAACCATAATAAATGTTGGTTACGACGACTCTTAAGAAACCATAAGAGGTACATCAATAATAGTTATCCTAATTATATAATAATAATGCCATAAATAACTAAAATCCTCCATCGTCGAGGTCAATCTCTAATGCATCACTGATCCCAAGCGTCCTTACCTACTAAATTGTTTATGTTATGAGTAGGGAGGTCAGAACATAAAGTTCTAATGAATGAAAATCATACAAGTTTAGGAATGACTATTTCCTATATTTGGCAGTGTAAATTCTTTAAGTTATGTCCACACAACAAATATATACAAAAATAAACATACGAGGCGGGCATCCTACCAGTCACATATGGCCTATATGTAAAGCTAAGGGCGAACATTCTTACAGTCACTTAATACCCCCATAAGGTATTCGAAGGGCGGACTTCCTTACAGTCACTTAATAACCAACGAGGCGGGTTATACCTAGTCATTTAAGGCCATCACTTAATTTATTTAGGGTGGACGTCCCTATAGTCACTTACCGCTGACACGCTTTTTTGGTCGAAGCTGTCACACGTCAAATATAATACTACAACGTTTATAAGATTATCACTTGCCCCCAATAGTCGTAATGCCTATTCTGCTGCGTTGGATCCATAATAGAGTTGAAATAGCATCTTCCTCCTTGTACGCCAACTTGCCGTGATCTGATCCCTCAAACAGCGATGCCTGTGCCTCTTGAAACGTTGCCTATAATTTAGAAACAATTACATTTGAACTTTAATATAACATTATTGTTATTTTACGTAGCTAAGCACCAAACTATCAATATCAATAAATTAAAATATAAAATATGCATATATATGTAGTCATCACCTTAATATTATCAAGCCACTGATATGTGACATTGTTATAATCATCGGTTAGCTTTGATGCTTTCATGCGAGCAAATACATCCATCTATGTTGTGGGATGTCCACATGCTCTTTCCTATAAAAGATAATTTATATATTTTAATTCTATATAGCTATTTACTATACTGATTAATATACAAATCTAGTAACTGTTTAGAATTATAACTAATAAATTTACTAAGCCTTCACGATGAAGCTAGAAAGACCTCGATCCTCCATGATGTGTTACCAGGTTCTTGCTTTTATTTATAGAGTTCCTCTTCGACTCCGCTTGAAAATTAAATTCGAATATATATTTAATAACTGAAAAATATTTAATGAGATATTTGGTATATTTACCATAAACTAATCATTGTTCCATCACTAACCCATGAATTCCATAGTGCCACGCCCATCCAGTTTGGTTTCTTACCTAATTCCTTAAGTCTTTACATTACCTTCTGGTAATTTTTGGCCATCTTTGTATTCCAATGGCAGTGGACTAGGGAAACTTCAGCCTATTGCAGATCCATTGCCCTTTGTAAAATGAGAAAATATTACTAATTGTTCATTTATACTTAATCATATTGTAAAGCGGTATGAACTTACAATAATATTCTATCAGATGGTCTCCCAGATGGGGTAAGTGATCTTATTCCACTTAGGCCAGCAATTTGACATCCTACACATGTATTCTTCTTCGAAATTCCAAGTACCAATCCTGATAGTTCCAACTCGAATCCCCTGTTTAAATATAAAACAGAGCTTCAATAAATTAAATATATCAAGTAAAGAAATTATTTCTATGCTACTAATTTTGATACTTATGATCCATAAGATTTAGGTTGCAAATATATAATTGGACGAGCTAGTGGTTCTGAAGGACCATTGCTCTCACCTCCCAAGTAGGAAGAGGTACACTGTCGAGAACATACATAATACCTGATGCATATATATACACACACACACACACAAACAACTTATTATCTAAGGCCATACTTATAACTCATGATAATTATGATATAATGAATCATTAAAAATTGTGTATTATGTGTGACAGTTGCATGTGCATTGTTTATGTCGTGTTGTGCACGTGAGTCTATATTTGTTTGTGACTGAGTGTCTCTATTGTGTATTACACGTATGTTTACGTAATCAAAAGGATAAATGCAATACAATGGTATAAAAAATGTTTGAAACTGATATTAATGAGAAAAAATGAGCATGAATAATTGCATAAATTACCGAATATTACATAGCCCATGTCATTTTCTGATTCAGACTCAGTCTCGTGTTCTATATCATTTTCCTTTACACTTCAGATGCTTTGTTTAATACATTTTCCTCATCATTTAAAGGTCCAAAATCAATTTAATTGTCGGTAATTGTTATTTCAAAATTTTCCTCGATATCTGCTTGATAGGTTTTTTCGTTTAGAGTATTCTTTCCATCAACTGTAAATCTGGCCTTGGTTTTGAAAATTACAGACCAATATGCTTTATCACTTTTTAGAGATGGATAAAGGGTATAATGAACTTATAGGGCTTGTTTACAAGTATGAATGGATTAACGCAGGGTATGTTTTATTTTTATGAGATTATAATTTGGATGCATGTTGATACAAGAATCTGAAACAATGTTGAACCAGTTACATCTAAACAAAATACTTTCTCCATGGGTCTTGTAAAATATGTTAATTACAAAACTTGGGTTAACACGCCATATAAATCATAAAATGATTATTAATTTTCTCACTTCTTTAAACAAATGTACTGATATTGTTTGTTTATTTTTCAATAATGTATTCTTTGATATTAGATTTATATCATTAATGAAACATATTTGATACGTTTTAACTTTCCTTTTCGGTCCCAACGCCAAATGTTTCAATCCTTCGTCGGCCATACAATTTATGGGATCATAAACATAGTTCGAAAACCAAGTAGATTAATCTTTGCTTAAATCACCGCTTGGATTTTGTGATTTATAAATACTTCAAACATAAACATAATACATTGCGTTATTATTAATATGCACGTGCTGTATTAAATTTGATTTATCAAAATTGTGTTATGATAATTACCTAACAAATGGTGCAACTTTAGGACAATTAAGAGGAATATACGTTTGTACTACATGGTAATCTCTATCATCTAACCATACTTTCATACATTTTCCGTAATGTCGACCATGTTATTTAAAAGTAGATGACATTACTTCGGAAGAAGAACCTTGCTTAATGGTCTCATCATTACACATAGCACTTTCAAATGATAAGTTCTCATGATCATTGAAATAATGAGATAAAAAGAATGAAGTTTTGTTTTCGATATATGATTTGCAAATTGAACCTTCAACTCGAGTTTTTTCCTCACTTTTTTCTTTAAGTGATTTAAGTAACTAACAAAAAAAATATTACAATTCAAAATTAACTTATAATTGAATTAACATTTCCATACTCGTTATTAAAAACATACCTCCTGAATGGATACATCCATCCATACTGCACAAGACCTTGAAGATGTGCTTTATATAGAAGATGAATAGGTAAATGCTACATTATATTAAAGAAATCCAAAGGAAATATTTTCTTTAGTTTGCAGAATAGTATAATGACTTCTACCTTTAGTTTATGTGGGCGACCAACTTTTAATATAGTTGAACAAAGCTCCTTATAAAACAAATAAGTTCCATTATAACCATCTAAACTTTTACGGCAACATTTCTTTGAAAGGGACGATATCAATTTTCCATCATTACATGAAAATCATGGATTTTCATCCCACTAAGTTTTCCATTTTTGTAGTCGATGCATCTCCGAAGATTGGAGGAAATTCCATCAGAAAATCGTAATCCTTCCTTCCATTTTAACAGTACTTTAACTTAGTTGTTGTCCAGTTTCATGTATCTTTGAATAACCTTTTACAAGCTCATATATATATATATATATATATATATATATATATATTCGCTTGACCAAATCGTTGGTAGTCATAAAGTCTCAAGTCTATTAGTTGTGAAGTTTTTTTGTCTCTTTTAAAAGGATGATTAATATGGAAAAAATCATCGATGGCAATCAAACCACAAAATTTTCTTCTCATTCGGTAAAGAAAATGCTTGTATTTCTTCCATATAATAAGAACAGGAAAAATGAATGTCCATACTCCAACCCAAAAGCATTGCATATGCAGGAAAATCACTAATAGTCCGTAATAAAGACATGAACATCTATTTTTTTTTTTATATGTCGTATGTTTTAAATTCTTCATACTATAATATTTTAACTCTTCGATTTGAATTTGCAAGTGAATATCGATTCCCCATGTTAGATCATCAGGGTTAGGGACGACAATTATGAGAAACATATGTGTTTTCATACACATCCACGAAGGTAGATTGTAATGTGTAATGATTATAGGCCAAGGCGAATATTTATAACCAAACTGATAAAATATTTACACAAACCTAGTCTAACGTTATGGCTCTCTGTTGCGAAATCAAGATATTTCATATCAAAATGCTTGGATGCTTCTCCCTCAATTGGGTGTATTAACGTATCATCTTCAAGTGCTTTCACATCGTGCCATCTCATATGATGCGCTATTACAGATGATGCATATAACATTTGAACTCTAGGAGTGATAGGGAAATAATGCATACGTTTGTATGGAACTTCTTTTCCCTTCTGTTTTCTTGGTTTGTTTCTTTCCTGATTACATATGTTACAATTCCTAAGATTACTCTTTTCTTTCCAAAAAAACATGAAACATCTTAAACATATATCTATTTTTTGACATGGTAAACGAAAAGATGTCATATGTTTTTCACTTCATAATAATTTAATATTGAATAATCAGACGATGTATGGCTTTTAGCAACCAACACAAAAGAATCTGGCTTCTACGAGGTTGTATTTTGATTTAATTGCAATGTATTATGTAGGTATGGGTTGAGTGTCGCTTGTACATTCATTTCAAAGGGGTATCTTAGTAGTATCCAATAAATCTTAAATTTTTCTCTCCAACATTTGGTCTCTCTTCGATGTTAACATCATCGCAATCAACTTAAGTAGTAGGAAACATTGTTCATGTTGCATCTTCAGCCATATGTTCTATGAGATTCGTCGTACTAACTTCATCATGAACGATCTCCTCTAATTGTTCTTGATTAGGTGCTATAATTTCTCCATAACGATCTCATACCAAATAATTAGGTACAAAACAATATGGCGCAAATGAATTCTAACAACACCCAATTTTAAATGCTTCAACAATTTGCACCTACTACATGGACAATGAATTTCTATGTCATTTCAATTATTTCTTAAATCAAATTTGATAAAAACAATTACCCCATTATAAAAATTAGGTGTGGGCATAAACCGCACCGTAATGCGGAAACTGCTCAGCCCGGACAACAAAAACGGTGCGGAAAACCAGGTTGGATCCTCTCTCTAAAGAAGATGCCCCAAACCAAACCGGCTTGCAACGATAGGTTCGGTTGTGGTTTGAACAGTTGACCCAACCGTATTAAACCGGACTGAACCGCATACCTACGTTGATAGTGTTATGATGAAAAATATAACTAATTCATATCTAATTTTTTTAATTTAAAGATATACATTATATTTTTAGCATATGTTGTTGCTATATTAGTAATAATCATTATCACAAAGAAAAAACTTATAGTTTCAATTTATTAGTTCGCATATCATTTTTTTGGATAACACTGAATGTTTTAACTTTAAGTGACACAACATCACACAACCATAAATTGATTACTAATGTAAGTAATTTTCTTATTTCATATTTAGTATGGGTTCATACCGATTCGAACCAAAACCGGACCGTACTACACTAAAACAAAACAGAAACTTAACCGTTTAAATGTTTAGTATAATGGTTTGTATTTTTAATCAACCGTTTGATGTGGTACGAAAGCGGTTTGGACTCCGAACCACACCAGACTGAACTGCGCCCACCCCTAATAAAAATATTCTCTTGTTGAGCCTCTCTTTTCCGTTCATTGATATATCCAACTCCGATCAATAAATAATTGATCATTTTCCTATGACAAAACCTATGATGCATATTAAAAATTATTAATCATTCGTTTTATATATATTATACTGTTTTGGTAAATATATACTACATTATATATGTTTTTTACTATTTCACAAAATTATAATTTATGTTTGTTTATATACAAATTACAACCACACCAAACTGAACTGTGCCCACCCCTAATAAAAATATTCTCTTATTGAGCCTCTCTTTTCCCTTCATTGATATATCCAACTCCAATCAATAAATAATTGATCATTTTCCTATGATAAAACCTTTGATGCATATTACAAAATTATTAATCATTCGTTTTATATTTTATTTACACTATATTGTTTTGGTAAATATATACTACATTACATTTTTTTTAACTATTTCACAAAATTATAATTTATGTTTGTTTATATACAAATTACATGAGTAAATTTTTTTAATATATTAAATTACATTATAATTTTTTTTATAGCAAGTGGCACATAATATTGTACCAAACTTGATTTTAAATAAACGGTTAAGTGTACATTGACTTTTTTGTGCCTTTTGTAATGGTCGATCATCTTACTTCTCATTACAAACACAATAGTAATTACATTCCATAAATCATATCATTTTAAATTATTTGATTTAAATTTTGGTAACACTTCTCATATTCCTTGCATCGTACACAAATGTGTGTGCACAAGGAAGAAGCAGGAAATGCCATTTAAACTTTGTGAACCGTTTAAAGTGATATGATTTACAAAACTTAATTACTACGTAGTGTTTGTAACTTGTCCAATATAGGTATAAATCCAATAAATATTGTATTAGATAAGTACGGATGTCCCTTTTTTAATAAAAACGAATATCCATATAAGGATTATATACAACACTTGTCAGATGGAGCCAAATAATATCTAAGAGATTCAATATTTTTTATGTTAAATAAAAAATAATTCCCAATATGCATTAATTTGTTTATATTTTTCTATTTTATTATAGATGTGCTAAATCATATGATATTTACTATTTCACATAATACATAATTCGTGTTTTCTTATATAATAAATTAAATGCATAGCTTTTTTATGTACTAACTAGGTCAATATAATGTTAACTAAATCATTCACCAATATGTAATTCGTTTAATATTATCATCGATATTTTGCAAAATATACACCAGATTGTTCAAATCATTACTAAATAACTTAATGCAAGATCAAATGCTCGTTTACACTAAATAGTCAACATATATAAATACTAAAAAAATTATGTATTTGGACATTTTGATGCAAAATAATTGTAAATAGCATTCCATTGGGTATAACAAACAATCAAGCGTTATTTCACAAATCTAAACTAGTTAAGCTTTAGAGAAATAACATTGATAGGGAGTGATGGAGATTGTAAAGATGTCGGGAGTGCTGATTGAAGCCGTTGGAGGTGATTTGAAGGAAGATGGTGGCTTTAGTTCGCGGGTTGGAAGAGAGGTGGTGGAATTTGGGGAGGAAGGGAAAATAATGAAATTGCTCCCAGTCATCCGTCCTGTACACACAACAAATTCCAACTGCCGCAAATGACATCTAAAGTAACGACTATCAACAGTTTCAAATAATTAATTTATTAAATAACATTTTTCTATGAAAAATAACAAGTCGTTGCTAGCCATTGGAAATCTCATTAGCAGCTGTCGAAAACAGAGTGTGGATATACATTATTATTCTTGTAGTGTTATATGCAACCTCATTAATATTTACATTGTTGACCCACCTTTTTGTAAGGTAGTCACATCTCAATTTCTGGCTATTGGAGTGCTCGAGACTCGTGTACGAACTCAAGAAAGTTTGAAGCAATTTGGTCGAAGTTTTTATAAACTAAAATTTTTGGTTAAGTGTTTTGTGATTGGTACAACTCTCAAAAAAACATATGGATTGGTATAGCCCAAAAATTTCAGAAGGTGGCATACTTTGCTAAGCATCCCAGGATTGGTACTTTCTAAGATATGAAAATTTGTACCCTAGCCATTCAGGGATTTTCTTATCCCCATGATGGTTTTGTGGTTGGTATTAGAAGGTGCAAATTTACACAAGTCTTTTGGGATTAGTGTGCACATTTCTTCTTTCGTTTTTGGCTTGATTGGTTTTTGTATTCGAAGGATTCAACATACAAAGATTAGAGGATACGAAATGGACTTGGCATGGGACAATGCCACTTCGAATCGAAGAAACAAAATGGTTAAGTCCTAGGTGTGGTACCGATCCCAGGATACGAAAATTGAGGATATGAGCCAGTATCTGCATGCCTATATATATATATCCCTTCATTCGGTTGATTTTAGGATATTTTGGATGTTCATTTTCCGGGTACGTGATTTTTGGATTAGGATATATTTAATGGCTTCCTCCATGGCTTCTCCCTCCTTAGAGATTTCCTTGGACTTATGAACTTCTATTTGGACTATAGGATGGAAAATGGACTTTCTTTGAGTAAGGACTTTGCCATAACTACTTATACAATTTTGTAAACAAAAGGATTGGACTTGGATTGTACTTGTAATTATATATCATAATATACAAATTATCTCGGAGTGGATGTAGACACACCTTGCCGAACCACCATAAATTTCTTTGTGATTTACTCTTTTTGCATATCTGTGACTGGAATTATTTGGATTACCTACATAACTCATACTCACTCGGGTGTTGGCGTGTGAATAGACCAATTTCCTACGTCAACATTTTGGCATCCCAAAAAGGAGGTAAACAACTTTGGATTGCTAAGAAAACAAAATGCTCTTAGTTTTGATGATGGTTAAAAGGAAGAAGATTACTTTGGCTCATTCTAAATGAGCAGGAATAGACTAAACATTGGAGGTATCCTCTACTGGACATTCATCAAATTATCTTACTAGAGAATAGATGGACAGAGTGGTTAAGGATTTGAATATGCAATTGGAACGATAAGAAGAAATCTTCAGAAGGTAATGAAATGCCATGAATGCTTTTATGGCTTGGATGGAAGGATTTGGAAGGCTGACAGGCCAAGGAACTCAGGCTGAAATGAGCGCACAAGGCGCTTAAGGTTTGCAGGACTTGGGGAAATTCTCCCAACACAACCCCAAAACGATCCGACTTTGCTTAGGGGCATCTACTTCTATCCCAATGGAAGTGTGGTTCGTGATGTTATGGCTGGTCAGGCAATGGGATCCTTAGTCGAAACCGTCACTCAAGCATCGGTGCGTGAGAGTACAAAGGCTGGAAAGAAATCTATGACTCCAAAAGTTAGGTTTGCACCTATGACGGCTCCTTAGATTCGCATTGAAGCGGATGTTCAGGTTGGAAATCAACATATGGCTCAGGTTGGATTGAAACCCGGGGGCACCAGTGATGGCTTGGAAGAGCTTAGTCTATTGCTCGAAAATTGTACTTGGATCATGGATGTGATCTGATGGTTTTCTCTAGGTAAAGAGTCTCACTCAGATTTGAACTGTGTTACTCGCCGTCCGTTTACTCAGGCTATAAGGAATTCTCAAAACCAACCAAATATCAAACTACCAGTGTTGGAGGCTTTTAACGACATGACGGATCCTACTATTCACTTTATGAGTTATATATGTCATATGGAAGTCCTTTGGACGTGGGATAATGTTATGGCGAAGTGCTTCCCACTTTATCTTACTGGTATTGCTGCTATGTGGTTTTGGAATCTGAAATATGAAAGTATTGGAAATTGGAATATTTTGGTTGAAAAGTTCATCGAACAATTCAAGATTCACATTTCCTTACCCAAGAACATAATGAATCTTACGAAATTAAGCAAAGGTCTGTCTAGACTTTATGTAAATTTTTAGAAAGGTTTAATGTAGCGATGGTGTCAGTCGATAGACCGGATATGTCACTGGTTCTTATTGTTGCTGTTTTGGATAAAACAAATTTCAAGATCTCACTGGAATGAGGTCCACCTAGGGACCTTGGCGAGTTCTATTTTGAAGCGAATAGATTCCTATAGGAAGAGGATGCGAGAACATATAAGAAAATTCTCGAGGTAAATTTGGTTAAAGGCAGGGAACCATCCAAATCTGGCAAAGGAAAGTCTTATTCCAGGAATGGTTGGAATATGCAACGGAAGGAACCCAAATTACCCTTCATACGTGAAACTTGATCCTACTTTGAAGGAGATATATTTGGAGGTTCACCCAGCCTCCCCATTCAGAAAGCTTCCCGTGAGGGGGCCAACTCAGAAGGAGAGAAATTCTGGAAGACATTGTTTGTTTCATGAGCTTGACGGGCATAATACAAACGATTATAGGCACCTTCAGGAGATGATCGAGGAACGTGTTAGACAGGGAAAGCTGACATGATATGTTAGGAACTGGGCTGCAGTACCGGAACACCTGCCTGCTCTGGCTCAGAATAGAAACGAGCTAGGATGTGACTCATGTGGATTGATTATCAATTGATGTTGGTTTTCTCTGGACTCCCTGAATTTGTAGCTTTCGAATATTGGCTTTTTGGTTGTTTGGTTTCTGGCTCTTTGGTTCTTCGGGGTTTTCGCTTTGGCATTTTGATTTTTCGTCTTTAGGATTTTGGCATTCGGGTCTTCTGGCTTATGGATACGGTTATTTGGATTCTACCTTTTGGATTTCAGTTACTAGGATTTTGGCTTTTGTCCTTTGGGCTTTGGTTGTACGGGCTTCGGCCTTCTAGATATTGTACCTTAGGTTATTCTGGCTTTGGATAGTTAAGTCGGCCTACCCATGTATGGGATTAAGTCTTAATCCTTAGGCATGCTCTGTACCCGACTATAAACCATTCACCTCATGGTTAATAAAATTCCTTGGACTTCTAGCTTAGGATGGCTAAGTTTGTCTACCCATGTACGGAAATCGGTGAGATCCCTAGTTGTGCTCTTTGCATACTATAAACCATAACCCTTCATACTTAATAGGATTTAATAAACTAGAAATCATAAACAGCTAGGTCATCTCACCTACGTACAAGGTTAGGCCTTAGCTCTAGGCATGCTCTCTGTCTGATGATAAACCGTTAAGTTTTCTTTTGGCTTTATTAAAAACGTCAGACCTTTAAAAACTTTAATAAAATTACTTTGCTCGTATGGACTTGCTTGTGAAGTATAAAATTGGTAATTGGAAGTTCAAACTTTAAGGACTTGTGAGTAAGGACTTTGCTCATTAAGTATAAAAATCTGATCCTCAAGTAAGGGATTTTATTGGGAAGGGACGAGTCGTCTTTTCAGGACTTGGCAAGGTCGCCTTGTCTAGTGGCGGCCAAGGACTTTTATCATTTGGTTCTGGGTTTCTTTGTCAGGACTTGGCAGGCAACTCATCGTTTTTTAGGCTAATCTCAGATGGTCTTGTTAGGGCTTGGCAAGATCGTTCAATCGCGGCTCGGGTTGGATTATAAGCTTCTTGGTTATGGATTTTCTTGTCAGGACTCGGCAGGAAATTCATTCGGTTTTTTGCAGGTATGGACTATATCGGCTTTGGTTATTATGGATTATGGATTTTTCTGGTTTTTTGGATATTGATTATTATGGTTTTTGGTTTTCGAATATCCTGGTTCTTGCTTTCACTTAAAATATGATCCAGAGTGATCATCGTAATTCTTAGGTCATCAGACTGGATTTCTTTGGTTTTAGTTTTTTGGTTTTCCATCTAATGCGATCCGGCGTGATCTCGTCCTTTTGGATTTCTGGTTTACTATTAATACGATCTAGCGCGATCGTTGTTTTCCAGTTTTCGGGTTATTGGAATTTGGACTTCTCTCGGATTCATGGATTTCTAGATTATACAAAACACGTCTTCCGCAGAAAGACATATTTTGGGGAATACGTTTTGACCCGTCTGGTTGCGAGGCAGTCACACGTCAATTTTTGGCTATTGGAGTGCACGGGACTCAGTACGAACTCAAGAAAGTTTGAAGCAATTTGGTCGAAGTCGTGAAGTTTCCAAAAATTCAGCAATTTGGTTTATTGTTTCGGGATCGGTACAACTCTCGGAAACACATATGGTTCGGTACAGCCTTTGAAGTTCAGAGGCGGCATACTTGGCTAAGTATCCCGGGATCAGCATTCTCATAGCCGATCCTGGGATCGGTATTTTCATAGATACAAAAGTTAATATCCCGGTCGTTTAGGGATTTTCGTATCCCCATGATGGTACTGGGATCGATATTGAATGGTGCATATTTACATGAGGCTTTTGGAATTTGTGTTCAGGTTACTTTTTTTGGTTTTGGTTTGGTTGGTTTTCATATTCGAAGGATTTCATATCCCTGGATGCGAGATTAGGGGATATAAAATGGAATTGGCATCGGACGAAGATACTTCGGGTTGAAGCAACATAATGATTAAGTCCCAGGTTCGGTACCAATCCCGAGATATGAAAATTGGGGACAGGAACCCCGTATCCCCATGCCCATATATTCCCCTTCAGTTGGCTAATTTTAGGATTTTTTGGCTATTCATTTTCTGGATATGGGATTTTGGGCTTGGAGCTTCTTAATGGCTTCCTCCATGGCTTCTCCCTTGGAGATTTCCTTAGACTTGTGAACTTCTATTTGGCATTTGGATTAGACTCTTGGACTCTCTTGAAGATTTGGACTATAGGATGGAGAATGGACTACTTTAAGCAAGGATTTTGCCATGGTTACTTATATAACTTTGTAAACAAAAGGATTGGGCTTGGAATGTACTTGTAACTATATAACATAATATATAAGTTACCACGGAGTGGACGTAGGCACAATTTGTCGAACCATTATAAATTTATATGTCATTTATTCTTTCTGCATCTTTGTGACTGGAATTATTTGGAATACCTACATAACTCGTACTCATACTCACTCAGGTCTTGACGTGTGAAGCGAACAATTTCATACATACATGTTTGTAAAAATGTACGTTTCAGCTTTCTTTGATTCAAAACTTACCTATTTTAAACAACAAAAGTTATACAACCTTCAAATATTATTTCATTGCTCACCATTGATTTTACAATCAATATTTTACCCCTTTATATTTTATACACACTTTTTAGTTCTAATTGCAATGTAAGTAATTTACAAATACTACTTTTATTCACAAAAATCCATCGTTTAGCTTGAATTCACAAAATAGTTCTTTTTTAACTTAGAAGTTATATTTATACAATCATCAAATGTATTTTTTTTAACCAGTTACAAACTTGGCTTGTCATTGCAGATTGAACTTTACATTTCCCGTTCTCAATTGTTTAAAAATTTACAATTAAACAACAAAACTATCCAAGTACTCATTTAAATGTTCAAATAGCTTAATAACTCATACTTCAAATATTTACCACTTAAATATTGATTCTAAATCAATATTTTATATTTTAAGTATTCATTTTAATAACTCAATAGGTTTCTATGTAATAATTTACTAGTTATTACATTTGATAAAAATAAACTTTTAAATACTATTTATAAGATTTCGCCAGCTTTATTATTTTTATTTTATATTTATATTGCAAACGCTGATTGAAATTAATTTCCTCATTACATTATCTGAATTCAAATGATTTCAAATTGCACAATTTGTCAGAAATTCTCAAATTCTTTATTTTCTCATCTTACAAATTATACGAGTTTGGTTGTTGAACTCGTTTTTCTTATATTTAAAATTTAAAAACATGTTATAATCTGTTTACTGTAGTGCGAGAAGATTGCGCGAATGCGGAAGCACAATAAACAAGATCTAGATTTGCCAATTGAACACCAATCTAATCTGATAGCAATTATTCTATTACATCAAAAATAGTAAATAACTATAATGAAGAAAAGAGACACAATATTTATATTGGTTCCACTTTCATCGAGATAGTGTACGTCTAGTCCAAAAGAGAGAGATTTTATTCCACATGAGAGAATCACAAGAGATTACAAAATAAAAGTTTAAATATTCAAGCCTCAAACAGGCTTAACAAGAAGAGACACCATTGGGGATCACTGGCTCCATGTCAGGATGGGTTTACGAAGAAGTTTACCTCTTAATATATAGGCAGTGCAAATATATGTGAGTCATCAATCAAATTACCAACATATGGTAATAAATTATGGAGAAAAATTATTATAGAAGAAAATTACAATGGCAACAAATGACTTGATAACAAATATAGAAAAAAATAATCCATGCATCCATCTCATTCAAGTGCAATCAACGCATTTATGCATTCCATATTGAATATACTTGTTCCATCTAATTGTGATTTTGTATCATCTAAATTTAACATTTACTACATACATCAAAATATATGTTATTACACGCTTCCACCGCTTTTGATTTCTGTGTATGCCATTATGTGTGCGATAAGTTAAGTTTTAACCTATCATTGCATGCGGTTGCCATCGATGCATAAAAACGCAGATACTAAACTCTTCTGTCGTGCAGAAAATCTATGCATAGATCTATGAAAACTTCATTCCATTTGGGTGTCTATAAAGTAACAAGTTGGAGAGATGGCTGCACCATGTTGAAAATTTAAAATTAGAAAATATAGGAAAATAATCCTAAATAGTCGCGTGTTGTTGTTGCGGTAAGAAGGTTCGATGGATGTTTGCATAGAGGCTTAGGAAGTGGGAAAGATTTTAGGTTGAACCCGACACTTGTGTGTCTAAGCTCTGTTCTATAAGAGAATCGGATGGACACGGACCCAACACCGACTGAGCCGGACAACGGAATGTCATGTCCAATATACAACCCTAAGATCAATGTTCCATTACTAGTATCAAACTACAATACCCTCTCTGATATAATTGAAGAATAAAAAGGGGAATAATACACAGGACTAGAGGACTGTAAAACAGTTACTTTGTATTTTCAGTGCATTTCTTAGCTGGTGTTTAGAATAGTCCAAAACAGGACGTGAAGCGTGTGTTGATCTCCTTCTCCAACTCCGTTTTCAAGTAATTATTACATCGTCATTAAATTCCGTTATCCAAATGCTTTTCATTCTCTGTTTCAGTACTCGTACACGTACGCTCAATGTAAGGCAGGCCACTGAAGAGAAGAAAGAGACCGGGTTCGGATTCAGTCAATTTGACGCCGCACATAACAGCGCCAAAACTAGGCTGCTTTGGTTGAAAAAAAAGAAGACCAGTTCTAAATGACAACCACAGAAATATTCCACGGACCACATATGCCGTCAATTCTTTTTCCATCCAACTGAATTCTGACTTTTTTTTTCCCTGATGCCACTTGTTTTTTTTTTTTTTTTTTTTGGATTTTTGACTAAAACCGCCCACAAGCGCGTTTCTCCATAACGGTTGTATTTTAGCTTTTAGCACGCACCATTTTGCATTATGATCCGCACATTGACGTTGCTTTTGCTTTGAAAGTGCATCTACTTTTCCTCCTCTCCTTCTGTTTGGGTTTTGCACTATTTGTTTCATTGTTTGTTTTTTCTGCTTGACCAAATCAAATGCCGACTTGATACTAAAAAAATATTACAAAACTTTACTATTCTGGCTAAAGACTTTGACTTGATTAATACTAATCTCATATAACTGAAAAGATGAATTCCCTATCAAATGATATGTCACTTTCTGTGGTTTGGTTCAGACTAACTATAGTCGCTCGATGCACCGTTATGTCATGGTATAACTCTTTCTTCTCTCGAGCTACAATAATGGCTTAAAACTCTCAGAAATTAATAAAAGAAATATAAGAAGAAATCAAGAGATAATTAGGAAGAAATGTTCAGGGAACACTAGCAAAATCACTTCAAGAAACATCTTTATACTAGCCTCATTCTCTACAATCATCATTGTTACCATCAAGGGATGGGCCACTCTTTCTTGGTAAAGGCCGAACCAATAAGGGAAGAGGGAAGCATGTTCAAGCATTTTAAGGAAGGAATAATTAAGTTTGGGAAATTTTCGAGATAAGTTATAGCCCTTTTTAACATCTTTAAATAGCCAACGAAAGCAAGAAACTAAACTATAAATGACCTTAACTTGGTTGAGTAGATTTTGAAATAAGAGAAAAAAGTTTTTGGAATACATCGCAGTTAAGCAATTCGAAATGCAGAAAATGAACTTGTTTTGAAATGATATTTTAATATTTTAAAAATGTTGAATAAATTTTATAAATCATATAAAATATTTTAGAAGTGATTTGATTTGAATAGACAAATTTTCCAATGATATTAAAGCTTTTTAATCAATTAAACTAAAATAACACTTTTCGAAAGTGCTTTTTCAATAATGATGGAAATATGAGTTTAAGCTTAGTAAATCTTCTCCAAACCTTTTATGAATGTTTTTCAAATGATAAGTGAAGTAATTTAAAGATTGTTTGAGATTTCTTAACTTATTTAAAACTGTTTTGTTGTTTGACTTAACCGAAAGCTATATTAAGCAATTGATTAATCTTAGCTCTAATAAGTCGACGAGTGAGCTTGATTTTTCTATTCATGAGACGGACCAACCAGATGTTTAACTAAAGAGAGGTTCGGGAGAAACTAATGCCTTGGCTCTCTTAGCTATTTTGCTGGGCGAGGGAAGATAAAGTTGAAATGTCAAAAATGAGTTAAGTATAAAAGTCAAGTTTTCTTAAGTGAATGAATTAGATTACTTAGAGATGATCTTATAAAATTTAATATCAACTTTCGAGAGGGAATATTTAATTAGCATCCATGAGAATTTAATAGGCGTTTACACCATTATTTGATGAATAATAGAGATTGAACAAGGAAATCGATATTGAGTGAACGAGTATGATTTCTTTGAATCTATCATACTAAAAATGAATTTACCATCCACGATGACATAATGAATGAATAGGGTTTAATGATTCCATGTATATGTCCAAATAATATTTGAATGATACACATCCTTAAAAGACATTTTATGAAGAAATGAAGAGCATCCAATGCTACTTAAACATTTTTTTAATGGCTAGTTCGAATAGAGCTGGATCAGATTTAGGTGATTTATATCTGAAAACCACTTTTAATTAGTTCAAGTTTTAAAATCAAAGAAATTGGAATAAACAAGAGCTATGGACATTGAATAAAGGGTGGCAATCACTGATCCTCAGTGGAAATTTCTCATATTACAAATCGACAGCCAGTTCTGCATTCAGATTTTCAATGCAAGGGCTCCTCTCCTTACTAAATCACACGATCTTATGGGAGAAATGCCCTCGGAATTAACCAAACCCAAGGTGACATGTTTGGATGAATGTCTGACACTGCATTTCTAATGCACGTATATTGATTTCCACGAATATACATTTGTTCGATGGTGTAGGAAGTAACTCTTTCGCATATATACACCCTTCTCTGAGACATACTAGATCAGAGAAGAGTGTAAATTAGTGGAAATCAGTTGCATTTTATAGACATGGAAACATGACATTCAAAGTGAATGATGTGCTTAGTATAAGGTAATCGATGGCCTTAAGCTTCATCACCTGGTAACGTGCATAAACAGGGAACAAAGTGAGACTATGTGAATAGAAGCCATTAGGATATGATTGTCACCTTTTTAAATTGCTCATTATATGTTGAATATGGGGTGTATGCAAGAGGCATCTTAGATTAGATTGGTTACGACTGGAGTGATGACATATTCAGTCAATGCACCACCTTTAGGTCTGTAAAGCTAAGCCGATCTTACCAGATAAGGCGGAGGGAAGTTGGTTCTCAGTACGTCCCTTTAGAGATGCATTGTACTAAAAAGGTAGTTCTTACCTTTTCATTGAATGGAAATTCATCCACCCTAATAGATTACGGTTCTGTTTGTATTGCCTAACATAATCAAAATTTAACAATGGTAAAAATTTCATATAGTGGTAACAATTTCATATAGTCATTTTTATCTACTTTATGGATTTTATCTCGTGATTCATTAAAGATAATATCAAATAACTTTACGTAACCAGGATTTGGTTGCCATGGTCATGTGTGGTTATGGAATAATAGATATATTTTTTTATGAAACAATGGATTGGCATTTCTCACACCAGCCCCAAACCGACCCAGAGATTTTTTTTTCTTTTCCTTTAAACTTTGTGTGCCTCTATTTTCTAAGGGCAGATAATAGCTCAGTTTTTACATGGAACAATTGGATGGAGTTTGGAATGGAGATTCTATAGGTAATTATCTATTTCCACCTTTTCTTCCTTAGTTTTATTCAGCATTTGCGAGGACATGTCTTATAATTGTCTAGGCTAACATCAATTACATTCTAATGTATATGATAAATTTTATATTGTAATGATTTTGTACATTGTAATGTATATATATTTCTCCACTGTCCAAGATTCTGTTCTTTTTTACTTTCTTTTATTTTCTTTCTAATCACAAATGATTTGCTTTATGACACGTGAATGCATGGATGTATCGGTGTCGATTTCCATGAGTCGAGAAAGTGGTTCGTTTCATTTGATATTAGAGTTTTTGTTGAGTGAACACCTAAGCCTGATTTGGGTAAAAAAATTCAAAGATATGATTAACAATACCATAGGATGAGTAACTTATCAGAGATGGGGATAAAAATACCCTAGAATGAGTTGAGAGTGATATATACGAGGATGCATTTTAAAATACAAATTACTTCCTTTAGAAATTAGTAAAGAAAATGAATTTACCTGGGATTTATTTTTCAACATAGGAATATCTTTGAAAGTTATAGTTACAAAACGATAACAAACTCCAAACTATAAAAGACAAATAACTTATGATTGGAATATCGTAATATGACTATAAGATGCTTATGGAATTAGTAAAGGCTTCTTTCCATTCTAGTAATCCATCCGAGAGTTATTAGTATCTATCAGTTCTCTTCCTATCTAATGGAATGCTATTGGATCAAATGGAAAAGACATTGTGGAGAAAGAGATGTCTTTTCCCAGATAAAATGAAATATTTGATTCATGTGATAGGGGAGGGTAGGAAACTTGCTTTAAAGAAATACTAGGAATTTTAGTTACACCTGAAAGTTATCATTTATGATTTTTCATTGATAAACTGCACTTCATCACTGTAGAAATCTCATTGGAGAAGGTTATATAAGGGCGAATCCTCCATTACACAAGAGAACATAACCATCGTCATCTCTTATGATGATGAGAAAAGCCACCACTTAGGCATCCCCTATTCTCCTTTCAGTTGGGAAAACATCCTCCGATATGGTAATCCTTTTATATGACTCTAGAGTTTATCATCCTCTCCATTGATAAGGAATTAGCACAGATAATTGAATCAAAGAGTTTGAACCTATCGACAAACTTATGGAGGAAGAATCATAGTAAGAGGCCAAACTGAATAGTCAAAACTCCACTTATTATGATGCACAGATGGATGAAATTCAAGGAAATGACTATAACACCCCTTTCTCTGAGGCCCAAAGCTAAGGCTAAAGACATTGCAGTCATCTATAATATTAACTTCCAATGATAGAAATAGATTGTTAATAATCGTAACTTCATAGAACACAGGAATATGAAATTTATTGAAAAAACATTCATTAATTAAATATTAATTATATATCCCCTTTAACATAACCTGTTTAGATCAAAATATACTCATTACAAAATACCATCTTCAAGAGAGACATATAAAGATGCCCCCTTCGATGATCAGAGTTATATAATATATGCAATTACAACTTTGCCATTATAACATCAGAAGACACAAAGACACAATGGAAAAAAGTCTCATGAATAGCTACAGCCTTCTACTCGTCTTTGGAAGCTTATTATTCGAAGAAGATAACCTAGAAAGACCTTAGTCTTCAGCCAACTCAAATGAGTATCCGCCAACTCAAATGAGTATCCGAGAGCTTAAGGGAAAAATAAAAACTACGAGTCAATCAAAAAGACTAGTGTGAATAATAACCTTTCGATCTGACACTATGGATATCTAGTGAGACCACGTCGCAAAGCGGAATGGGTCTCCCTCTCACTAGTATCAAGCTATGATAAATAAGACCATCTCCCTGCTTCTGCACTTTAATGGTTAGCACGACAATCATAATAATCCAAATATTGTTAAAAATGTGCAATATGCAACACACAACAGATTCCCCATCCTTGCTAGACTGACTAATTATCTTAACAGTTTCACATATTTAAAAGATTAATGATTCCTTATCATTTTATTTATTTGAATTCCCGTATTATGCTCTATAAAGTACCCTTTCACTAAGCAGGGAAATTGAATCCTTATCTACTTTGATTTTGTATTGTGCTTCGTAAAGTAAACCTCTACTAGGAAAAAAAACCCAATACTTCTTCTGATTCCTATACTATGCTTCGCGAAGCAAACCTCTGCTAGGAAATAAAACTAGTTTTTGATTTCTTTATACGCTCAAGTTAATTGGCGTCTCCCTAAATTATTTCACTCATTAGACCTTCCCAATGTGTTCACATAAATGCAATGTCATCTCATTGGTTACCTATCAAACAACTTAAGCATTTTAATGGTTTTCAACCAAGTTTCATACATAAGTCAATTGGAATAATGCCTTTGTCGTCCTCCAAATACCCTCGACTCCCTTCTAGGTGTCACAGTCATTATTCATATATTTTTTCAATAGGAAAAACCTATTATCTTCATGCAACTAATAAAGTATTTAAGTCATGTCGCCAAAACAATGACGTTAGGCAATAGAGGTAGCATCCTCTAGCTGATTTAGAAAATGATTTAGTATAAGATTCTCCTTGTCGACATTGCCGACGTTGCCGACACCAACAAGCCAAGAAGGAAAAGACTCAAAAAAAAAATAACTAAAAAGTTTCCTTGTCGACCGCAACTGCATCCAAGGAGGTGAGTTCGAAAATAATCTTATAAGGGCTTGTCGTCATGGGCAATGACTTCAACGGTTTTGGAAGCATGAGCTTCAAGTTAGAAAAACATAGCTTAGAAAAAGACCCTATCGTCTTGATAAGGATAGAGGGCGGACCTCTATGTGTATTAGAAAATAGGTATAAATATGTCATATCAATATTGGAGGTGGCGATATGGTCATAGGTATAAGCCTTAGGTTTTGAAAATAATTTATAAATCAACTCCTTCAACAGCGGATGTGTCGAAAGGGACGATGGCAAAGAGCTATTTCAACTCTTAAATAAACTCAGCTAATATCATCTATGTTAACTGGGCTATAAAGCAAAGAGCCACAACCAACTCTGTGTCGATGGCATCCATAATGATAGGCTTGATAGGAAACAACCCCAAAAATATGGTAATCAATCAATTCAATAAATTAAACTTCATATTACAAAACATACCCTTTCGGTATTTCCAAAGGACGATGAGGCAATAGCCTTTATCTTATTTGCATGGTTCAATAAAATAATCCCCTTCAAATCTATCGATAGCAAGGGACAATATGCTCTTCTATCTTAAAACAAAGTTCCCAAATAGGGTCTTCTCATCTTTGACAGAAGGAAAGGAGGCAGTTTTCTTATATCTAATATAATCATAACTTATGTAAAGCAATCCCCTTTCGGTTCCATTGAAAGGTGCAGAGGAGAAAGCTTTTGTACTTTTAAAATCTACAATTTACAGAAATAAGTTCTTCAAAAAAGCCTCCTTCGATAATACCGAAAAGGTCTGAGGTGATAGCTCCAAAACAGAGTAGCTAACTTTCAAAATAGAATTTAAGAGTACCAGAACCAAATCCAAACTTAAAAGGTAAGAGAAGAAGCCTGAATGCTTCTTATACAGTACTTGTGATATTTCAAGTATCCAAAGCCACCGAAAGATGGCTTCCGAAAGTATCGAAGGGGTTCTTCTGAATCTGGCAATGAAATTGACAGTAAATACAAGTAAAACTAGTTTATTTTTGTATAAAACATTACTTTTCACCAACTCCACGATAATTTTGAAATTTAATTAGTTTATTAAAATGTATACCAATCGAAATACAGTCTTTTCAGTGTTTTATATTTTCCAAAGTATAAATTACTTATACGTTGGTACCTTTATTAACATCTATATTTTCCTAAGCAATATCAACCTTACGAAATTCATATTAATTAATAAAGACATGGGAAAAATCCCAAAAGTTTACAAGATGAAGAATATTTCTTCCACTATCTTACATAAAAATTTAAAACCCGAATTAATTAATTAGACTCATTAACTAATTAATCTCGTAATTAACAAACAATCTTTCTTAGGAAATTCATAAAATATTCCTAATTGCTTTGAAACTTATGAAATTCAATACCCAGCCTCAAAATCATATAATGCACATCATATCAAAATTTGTTGACAGCCGAAGATCTCTAACTATAAGTTTTGACCTAAAACCTATTCCTTTTCATGTAAAAATAAGCATACAATCCAAAACCAAACATAGGTATTACTAAACATTCAAGGAGCATCATTTCAATCATGAAAACAATCATAAATAAGCAAAAAAAATTGGATATATACAAATAGTTGAATCAACCATGGATATAGAGTATTATTCAATTTATTTGGATATAAGACTTGAGATTTGTAGAGACTAATTCCTTAAGTTTTAATCCTTTAACTTCCTTTAGTTTTCCTCCTTCCCAAAGCTTTTATGGCTTGCATCTACTTAGTGAAGTGGTAAAATGGGAGAGAAATATGTAGTTATATGATGCCACAACTTTCCTACTTTGTCTTTCTTATATCCTCCTTCTTTCACTTATATTTTACGAATTAATTTGTTTCTAAGGCCAACCTATCAGTTAGTTTATTGAGTATGAATCTCATCTCTTCGCCCACCACATTATTTTAATTTAATTTATCTAATTAAATCTTTGAATAATGTTTACTAAAAATTGAGGATGTTACATCGACCCTCCTTATAAGAATTACATCCTCGAAATTTAGTCAAGGACTAAAGCAAGCATAGAAATCAAAGCAATCAAGTAAGAAGTTCTATCTATGCTAGCGTATCCCATAGGTAACTAATCTATAAATAATGCAGATAGTACTGTACAATAATTCAGGTAAAGCTCCACCAGAGTTTTACTAATTTGACTATCTTGTTCCTTAATCTCCTTACTTCTCTATCTACAATTAAATTGCCTCACGATATTAAAGTCTGGTTCCACTACCAACTCTTCTAATTCCTTCGGATCTATGGTTGAATTAGGATCATGCACGTACTTCCGTTAGTACTACATGTGAAATACGTTATGGACACCAGTCAAACTATCGAGTAACTCTACATAATAAGTAAGCTTTCCAACTGAAATGACCCGTTTCTTCAACCCTCGAAAATTGACATTAATACATCCACGGTATTAGCATGTCGCAAATCCATGTGCCAGAGAAGCTAGTTATTTGTGGTAAGAAAGAAAGTAGATAGAATGTAGAAAGAACATGAACTTGCACAATCAAAAATGTATATATATTCATTATATAAAATCATTATAGCAGAGTAAAAATGGCAGCCGCCTCTCAAGTGAACTCTAACCCTAGAACACTGATTTAGGGTGGAAAGAGGTCAAAAAAAAATAGCAAAGCTTTGCTCAAGCCGTTGCCGGTAGGCACTCAGGCCCAGCGCATGACAAGGATCGAAAGTCCGAACTCAACTTCTAGGCAGGTTGTAGAAATTGAATAGAAGCGTCGGCTGGAAATACTGGAATCGAAGGAGGGGTACATAAATTCGCAGCTGAATAGGATGATGAAGGAGAATACGTTGTGCTTAATGATGATATTTGTAGTGTCCCGGTTTTTAGCTAGTCTTTGTTAATGATAAATATTGATTTAATAAGGCAATTAAATCATAAAAATATGTTTACTTAACAAACTTAAACAAATATAATTATATATAAATATATATGGATGAACAAGTGTATGTAATATGTATGTATATAAGTTGTCATGTAATTGCTTTAAAAATAGAAATAAACTTTTAGAGACAACCGTAGTCAACAAAAAGGGAAACACATCATCATAGCAAACATAAGGATCTTAGTATGATTAAAAACAAATACCCATGTCATTGAATACAACGTGTTTGGTAAAATGCAACAAAATAAAATATCTAAAGGAATGCATGTAAAACAAAACAAAAGCAAGTATCTAAAGTCAATGATCTTAGTGTGATGTAACATCAAATAGTATAGCTAATATAGGTTTAAAACCATCACCTAAGAAACCTCCATGCAACTTGCAAATATAAAACATATTATTAACAAAATATCTAATACTTATAGATTAAATAAACCATTTTATATGACTGCAAATGCAAGAAAAGATTTTGGCCATCTTGTGTATTTATGAGGCATAACCTTAGTATTCCTAGAAGCTAAGGTGGAGACAAATACATGGGAAAGAAAATCTGATAATTGAATATACTTATAGGATTAAAATAAAGGGGAACAAGTCAAAAGCTTCTAGAAGTAAAGGTAAGACAAAGATATGAGTAAATATCTTGTTTAAATTACTTAAACAAATCAACAATGGGAAACAGGAAAATCTAAACCATATATGTATTGTATTGTCCTAAAACATTAGGGTATGAGAACCTATAAAACATCTAATGAATAAATATATTCTAATACAAAATCTTCTTATTAATACAACCTTCAAGACCTTAGCTCCTCACACAAAAACAATCAAAGCATGAGAGAATTAATATAGCAGATAACAAGCAGTTTCTAGGAACAGAGTGGAAAGCTGACATTGTGAGTAAACTAAATATGTAATTTTTGTTCAAGTCTTTACCTTAAGTACTAGTAACAATTATATGTTGATCATCCATGTTTTAGTGCATCTGTGTATAAATTTGTGGTGATATCAAACTCAGTAACATTAAGGAAGAAAGCCTGTATATATGTAAAACAGAATCAAATCTGTTAAGTTAAAATACCATACTCGAAATCAACCAGCTTGTAGGATTTAGTTTCTGCATAAGATCGTTACTATACATATGTAGTATGTGTTAAAAATAGTGTTAGTTTATATAAATATTATATATTCTTAGAAAAACCCATTTTCCTGTAACATTTGGCTAAAACATGAATTTTCGATCATCACGAAATCATGTTTCAGGCATATAAATACAATCGACGTAGGAAACCATGAATTTTAGTGTAAGTATTAGGATTTTTAAGGTTGTGAATGTTGGGATATTGTGAGATGAACGAAAATGGTTCTTGAAGCTTTTTCCGACGATCCCCATAACAGATGTGATGACGTAAACCCTGTAGAAGCGAAAAAGGTCCATAGATTGAAGGAAAAATGTCAAATTATTTTTCTATCTCGTAAATCAGTCGATCGAAGCAGATTTAGGTTTTAAGGAGTAGTTTGGGTTTCGAGTTTTGGAGAGTCTCGTATGGGATCAAGATGCGATCGAGTAGGCTAGAAATGGTGGAGGAGTTGTGTCCAAGGTTAAAGAGGAGGTGGAAGGAGGAGCGGGGACTTCCGGTGGTCGGAGACGATTGGGATAGGCAAAATTGGTGGCGCTTGGGGTTTACTGTTTCGACAGTAATGAGTTGAAATGGTGTTTTTGAAGAGGAGGGGCTCTGGTACAGGGATGAAGGATCGATGATGATCTATGGAGGTGGTGCAACTTGGTTGGGGAAGAGCGACGACTTTCTAGTGATCAAACGGTGTGTGCACGTGCACATGTACGTGCACGATAGAAGATATACACAGCAGTGTATAGTGGGGTGTGATGACCTCTGTTTGGTCTTCAAGGGGAGATGGGCTGGCTGTATCATTAGAAGTAGATGGTGGTGATCTAGTTGCCTTGGTGTTTGATCTGATTGTGATGGGTTTAAGGAAGGAAAAAGGGAAATGACACGAAAGTTGGCGTGTTAGTGTATGGAAGCATGGTTCCTTTTTGTGTGAAATAGGATAGTTAGCAGTAGAAGAAAATAGGGTAAGGAAAGTGCAGGAACGAAGTAAAGAAATCAAGGGGGAAGAGGGAAATGGGCTTAAACAGTTTGGGCTAGATTGGGCCGGATGGAAGAAATTGAAAAAATAGAGGTAAAAAGAAAAGAGTATAGTGAAGGGGAGTGGGCCAAGGGATGTTGGGCCGACAAGTTAGAAATAAACCAAGGAGAAGGGGAATAAGAAGAAATTAGGCCTAGTTGAATTTAAATAGAAATGGGAAATATAAAATAAAAAGAGGAAGATTTTAAAGTTTTTTTCAAAATAAGATTAAAGAATGAAGTAGGCCAATATATTGATCGATGAGAAAAAGGATTGCTCGGGCTCAAGGGTATTAACGAGTTTTAATTAGAGAAGAAAAATAAAGAGAAGGAAGAAGGGTATAGGTCGGGAAGGTGAAATTAAAAATAGAAGAAATAAAAGGGAAAGAGAATGTATTTAGGTCGACAGTATGTGAGCCGAGATTTTAGACAAGTTGAGTTTAAAAATAGAAATGGAAGAGAAAATAGGAAATAAGGAAGAAGAAAAATAAGTAAAAGGAGATTCTAGGATTATTTAAATATTTAAATAAAATAAATATACCATGAGAATAAAGACTTGCATTAGGCAAATAATTAAAGTGAAGTAAAACGATGATTTACAAAGTGAAACAAATGTATAAATTTCAAATAATTGTTGTATAAACGAGCTAACATTTTAGAGTAAAATACCGTGTGCGACGCACACGCTTTAGTTATCCGTTTATAAATGATAGACAAATCTAAATAAAATACCGTGTGCGAAGCACGTGCTTTAGTCTTTCAATTGTAAAAGACAAGTGGAGTGTCTGGATTTAAACAACACAGATATATACAATTCTGTTAAGTCGAGGATTATAAATTAAAGAGTACATAAAATGAATTGTGCTGAGTCGATAATTATTCCATTGAACGAGGAATGTTTTGATATAAATATTGAAATCTGCTTCTTAAGTATTGTCCGATCATAAAAGACATTACGCTAATCATTTCGAAGAGTCCGGAATTAATATTCCACTTCGATTTAATTTATACGTAGCGGGTCAAAGATTGTCGAAGATTTATTGAAGACGGAGAAAACACAAAGGCTGATCGGTTTGTCCAGTCCCAGGACGACTTGTATGGACGAATGTCTGACAGAGTATTTCCAAAGGAATAATGTACGTTTGTTTCCTCAAACGTATTCTGTGGTGGTGCAAAGACACCTTCTCTTAACTTAAACAGTTCGATTATTTTTGTGGTAATCAATTAGTAATTTCTGAAGGATTTGACGATGTGGCATTCAGAGTGAACGGTGGACCGGTGATCTAGAAGAAAACATAGCACCTGGCCTCACAACTAGGAAATGACAAAAAAATCAGGCAAGTCAGCATGGCTAGTTGGGTCATACTCAAGCAGGGTAAATTATCACCATCTAGAGAAATTCCATTTGTTTTCTCATCTCTTTTTCACTGCTGCAGCATTCGGTAGCGGTTGCTGATCCCAACTGTGGAGGTGGTACTATATTTGTCACACTCAAGCTAAATGAGTGGACGGTCATGTGAGGTCGGGTTGCAAGACGTTCTTGTTGAACCCTGGTGTATCGTCTCTAGAGTACACTGATCGGCAGGTGCTCCCCTACCTTGTCTGTTGGAATCCGATCTCCAATAAGCGCTCCGCGGTTTTTGATTTTATATTATATATATATGGAGCGTGAGATGCAAGCGTTCTACAAGATGGTTATTTATTTGATACAAACTATTATAATATCAGACGATTTTGATATCAAATATGTTTGGGTTATAGTAAGGTAAAAACCGTCCATGTTTATGTGTGAGTTGGTCTTACTATTATCTTTTCTTTCAAAATGTTTCTGAAAAGTTAAACCAATTGTTCTGTATCTCATAAGGGAAAAACACGTTCCGATTTTATGGCGTAGCCTTATGAGATATACTATACTAATCAAGATGTGTTTTTAAATCGTTTACTCATACCAGTCCCCTGACTGACCCAGAGTTTATTTTCTTTGTTTTCCTAAACTCTTGGGTACTTATGATGTGATCCAGGTGCTAACAGAAATCCTTTGAAGTATTGTGGAGTACGAGTTCAAGACCCCGTCTAATAGTTGCATTTATCCCTAAGCATCTAGTTTGTATATTAGGCCAGTATCATGTATGATGTTGTATTCTAATATTGTAATATGATGTAACAGACTCTGATTTGTAATGTGATATTATATTTTGTTAAAATTCCGCTGTGAGATTCTGATGTAATGTTCTTCTTACCCTTCTACTCTATTAGTTCTATCTTTTCCATCTCATCTTCTAATTTCTTTCTATTAAAGATTCGTAATTTCATGCAATCTGGGTTGGATGTAAGTTGTAATTTGTCAGCTCAAATTGATATGGATTTTCGGGCCTTTACAGTTTGTATCAGAGCTATTGGTTGAGTAGTAACCTTGGCTCTGTGGCGTAACTCAGTAGAGATAAGGTTAGTAACACCCTAGATAGAGTTTGGGTAAGTATTGAGAGAACGTATTTTGGAAATTTAAACTATAAAGTAAATTGTATACTTAGTATAGGAAAACTAGAGTTATCAACATAGGTCACCATTAAATAAATCTTCCGATTAAGTCTAATTATCAAGTTATTATAAACAGATAATTGAAAATAAGTAGGACCACCACAACAACAAATGGACGGAGTCAAAGGATTAGGGTCAACCTCAGGATGAGTCAAATAGAGTTAAAATTGAATTGAAAGGTATCTTAAATTTTAATAAGAGGAGATAAAATAGGGTCAGCCCCAGGAATAAGTTTAACAACGTTGAATTAAATTTAGAGTAATATCCAGTGAATAGAATTGGTATTTCCCAGTTATAAAGATCAGACTTAAGTTATAAATTGGACATGAAATCATGTCAGTTAAGTAAACTGATTTTGTAATGAAATCAAAATTTTGGTTTTCAGAAATTAAGATAACTAAATTCAAATTAAATATAAACTCTATCCAGAAGGAGAAATAGATAATTATGGATGTGTTTGACTTTAGTTAAAACTGAAATCTACGCGTAACTCTTTAATTTCGGGGACGAAATTCTTTTAAGGAGGGTGGACTGTAGCGTCCTGGTTTTTAGCTAGTCTTTGTTAATGATAAATATTAATTTAATAAGGCAATTAAATCATAAAAATATGTTTACTTAACAAACTTAAACAAATATAATTATATATAAATATATATGGATGAACAAGTGTATGTAATATGTATGTATATAAGTTGGCATGTAATTGCTTTAAAAATAGAAATAAACTTTTAGAGAAAACCGTAGCCAACAAAAAGGGAAACACATCATCACAACAAACATAAGGATCCTAGTATGATTAAAAAAAATACCCATGTCATTGAATACAACGTGTTTGGTAAAATGCCACAACATAAAATATTTAAGGGAATGCATGTAAAACAAAACAAAAGCAAGTATCTAAATTCAATGATCTTAATGTGATGTAACATCAAATAGTATAGCTAATATAGGCTTAAAAACCATCATCTAAGAAACCTCCATGCAACTCGCAAATACAAAACATATTATTAACAAAATATCTAATACTTATAGATTAAGTAAACCATTTTATATGAATGCAAATCGAAGAAAAGATTTTGGCCATCTTGTGCATTTATATGGCATGACCTTAGTACTCCTAGAAGCTAAGGTGGAGACAAATACATGGGGGGAAAATCTGGTAATTGAATAAACTTACAGGATTAAAGTAAAGGGGAACAAGTCAAAAGCTTCTAGAAGTAAAGGTAAGACAAAGATATGAGTAAATATCTTGTTTAAATTACTTAAACAAATCAACAATGGGAAACAGGAAAACCTAAACCCTGTATGTATTGTATTGTCCTAAAACATCTGGGTATGGGAACCTATAAAACATTTAATGAACAAACATATTCTAATACAAAATCTACTTATAAATACAACCTTCAAGACCTTAGCTCCTCACACAAAAACAATCAAAGCATGAGAGAATTAATATTGCAGATTACAAGCAGTTTCTAGGAACATAGTGGAAAGCTGACATTGTGAGTAAACTAAATCTGTAATTTTTGTTCAAGTTTTTACCTTAAGTACTAGTAACAATTATATGTTAATCATCCATGTTTTAGTGCATCTGTGTACAAATTTGTTGTGATATCAAACTCAGTAACATTAAGGAAGAAAGCCTGTATATATGTAAAACAGAATCAGACCTGTTAAGTTAAAATACCATACTCGAAATCAAACAGCTTGCAGGATTTAGTTTCTGCATATGATCGTTACTATACATCTATAGTATGTATTAAAAATAGTGTCAGTTTATATAAATAATATATATTCTTAGAAAAACCATTTTCCTGTAACATTAGGCTAAAACATGAATTTTCGATCATCACGGAATCATGTTTCAGGCATATAAATACAATCGACGTAGGAACCAATGAATTTTAGTGTAAGTATTAGGATTTTTAAGGTTGTGAATGTTGGGATATCGTGAGATGAACGGAAATGGTTCTTGAAGCTTTTTTCGATGATCCCCATAATCGAGTGTGACGGCGTAAAGCCTGTAGAAGCGAAAAAGGTCCACAGATCAAAGGAAAAATGTCAGGTTATTTTTCTACCTCGTAAATCAGTCGATCGAAGCAGATTTAGGTTTTAAGGAGCAATTTGGGTTTCGAGTTTTGGAGAGTCTCGTACGGGATCAAGACGCGATCATGTAGGCTAAAAATGGTAGAGGAGTTGGGTCCAAGGTTAGAGAGGAGGTGCAAGGACTTCCAGTGATCAGAGACGATTGGGGTAGGCGAAATTGGTGGGGCTTGGGATTTACTGTTTCGATAGTAATGAGTTGAAATGGTGTTTTTGAAGAGGAGGGGCTCTGACACTGGGATGCAGGATCGATGATAATCTATGGAGGTGGTGCAACTTGTTTGGGGAAGAGCGACGACTTTCTGGTGATCGGACAGTGTGTGGACGTGCACGTGCACGATAGAAGATATACACAACAGTGTACAGTGGGGTGTGATGACCTCTATTTGGTCTTCATGGGGAGATAGGCTGGCTGTAGCATTAGAAGTAGATGGTGGTGATATAGTTGCCTTGGTGTTTAATCTGATTGTGATGGGTTCAAGGAAGGAAAAGGGGAAATGACAGGAAAGTTGGCGTGTTAGTGTATGGAGGCGTGGTTCCTTTTTGTGTGAAATAGGATAGTTAGCAGTAGAAGAAAATAGGGTAAGGAAAGAGCAGGAACGAAGTAAAGAAAGCAAGGGGGAAAGTGGGAAATGGGCTTAAACAGTTTGGGCTAGATTGGGCTGGATGGAAGAAATAGGAAAAATAGAGGGAAAAAGAAAAGAGTATAGTGAAGGGGAGTGGGCCAAGGGATGTTGGGCCGATAAGTTAGAAATAAACCTAGGAGAAGGGGAATAAGAAGAAATTGGGCCTAGTTGAATTTAAATAGAAATGGGAAATATAAAATAAAAGGAGGAAAAGGATGATTTTAAAGTTTTTTTAAAATAAGATTAAAGAATGAGGTAGGCCAATATATTGACCGGTGAGAAGAAGGATTAGTCGGGCTCAAGGGTATTAACGAGTTTTAATTAGAGAAGGAAAATAAAGAGAAGGAAAATAAAGAGGAAGAAGGGTATAGCCCGGAAAGGTGAAATTAAAAATAGAAGAAATAAAAGGGAAAGATAATGTATTTAGGTCGACAGTATGTGAGCCGAGATTTTAGACAAGTTGAGTTTAAAAATAGAAATGGAAGAGAAAATAGGAAATAACGAAGAAGAAAAATAAGTAAAAGGAGATTCTAGAATTTTTCAAAATATTTAAATAAAATAAATATACCATAAGAATAAAGACTTGCATTAGGCATATAAATAAAGTGAAGTAAAACAATGATTTATAAAGTGAAACAAATGTATAAATTTCAAATAATTGTCGTATAAACGAGCTAACACTTTAGAGTAAAATACCGTGTGCGACGCACACGCTTTAGTTATCCATTTATAAAGGATAGACAAAACTGAATAAAATACCGTGTGCGAAGCGTGTGCTTTAGTCGTTCATTTGTAAAAGACAAGTGGAGTGTCTGGATTTAAACAACACAGATATATACAATTCTGTTTAGTTGGGGATTATAAATTAAAGAGTATATAAAATGAATTGTGCTGAGTCGATAATTATTCCATTGAACGAGGAATGTTTTGATATAAATATTGAAATCTGCTTCTTAAGTATCATCTGATCGTAAAAGACATTACGCTAATCATTTCGAAGAGTCCGGAATTAATATTCCACATCGATTTAATTTATACGTAGCGGATCAGAGATTATCGAAAGTTTATTGAAGACGGAGAAAACACAAAGGCTGTTCGGTTTGTCCAGTCCCAGGACGACTTGTATGGACGAATGTCTGACAGAGTATTTCCAAAGGAATAATGTACGTTGGTTTCCTCAAACGTATTATGTGGTGGCGCGAAGACACCTTCTCTTAATTTAGACAGCCTGATTATTTTTTTGGAAACCAGTTAGTAATTTCTGAAGGATTTGATGATGTGGCATTCAGAGTGAACGTTGGACCGGTGATCAAGAAGAAAACGTAGCCTCTAGCCTCACAACCAGGAAATGATAAAAAAATCAGGCAAGGCAGCATGGGTAGTTGGGTTATACTCAAGCAGGGTGTATTATCACCATCTAAAGAAATTCCATTTGCTTTCTCATCTCTTTTTCACTGCTGCAGCATTCAGAAGCGGTTGCTGATCCCAACCGTGGAGGTGGTAATATATTCGTTACACTCAAGCTAAATGAGAGGACGGTTGTAACACCCAGAAAATTCTATAACTGTGAAATTAGCAAATTAAAGTATAATTAATCTGAAATCAAAGAACTAAGGGAAACGGGATACGCCATTGCGTTCGTCTCGGAAAAATACACGAAATAGAGTCCGAGTTTTCGAAAAACGGAGTCCGTATGAAAAAGATATGGCCTTCGGAAGTTTTGAATTAAATTTAAAATTCAAACAGAATAAAATAATTAAAAATCGGGCCCAATGGGCCAGGGCGGATAAACACCCGCCTAGGCCACCCAGGTCGACTGGGCTGTCGACCTGGGCTACCCATGTCGACAGGGCTGTCGACCTGGGCTACCCATGTCGACAGGGCTGTCGACAGCCCTGTCGACAGTGGTGTCGACCTGGTCGAGCCCAGCCAACCTGGCTGGCCAGGTCTATGTTTGGCCGATTTTCTGTGGTCTGCTTTGTCACTAGGGCTAGGTGGCAAATTTTAATTGGTCTCTCTATCGAATGAATGGCTACGATCAATCCAAGCAACATCAATGGTCCTAATCAGTTCCTAACCTCTATATAAACAACCCTAGACAAAACCCTAATCTATTCATTCAAAATTAAGAACATAGCCGCCATGTTGCTGAGGAACGACTAAGAGTAGCCGCCAACTAGAGAGAGGATTAGGAGGAAGATTCTAAAGCTTAAAGCAACCTAAACAAATCAATTCAACAAAGGAATTTGCGTCTTCAATCCCTAAACTAGAGAATTCATCACACCATTGTAAGTAGAGTATTACTTTGGTATGAATAAACAATTGTGTTGGTTTGTATGCTTGAATTGTGGCAATAAAGTTATTCATATTTGTGCGTTCTTATCAATTTGAAATATTATATACGTTTGGATTATGTTATTCATGTTATAAAGAACTACATGCGGTAGTTCTATGCAAGTATACGTTTGGAATATTCCGCAAACTATGTAATCCATATTGAAGCTACATGTATGTAGTTGATTTAAAATTTATGCAAGTTTGGGGTTTTGCTACTATGCCATCATGATGTATATTTTTGTGCATAAATCATTTTGTAAGTAATTAGAACAAGTTTGGTTATTATAATCCATAGGAAATTATGTTGAGAATTTGGCATCATGTATTAAGCCATGCTTTTGTACTAGAAAACCTATTTGCAAATTTATGAATATGGCTAGGCTATGAATGATATTTGGCATAATTGAAAACCATGATTAGGTCTATCTTGTTTACAAGAATTATATGATGACATATGTGGTACATGGCTAGGTTAGGTTCAAAAGGTCCCTTTTTGTAAGTTTACATGACTAAAGTAAGAATCATGATTTCATGTTAGAAATATTTATGCCATGGTTATGTGAACAAATTTAACTATACTTATGCCATGCTTATGTTTGATATTATGCCATGCTTATGTTTGACATTATGTCATGCTTATGCTAGAAATATTTATGCCATGCTTATGTTTGACATTATGCCTAAATAAAAATATAGGTTCATGTGACAATAATGATATCTCAATTACAAGTTCACATGCTTTGATTCATGTCACCTATGTTACCACTATGCAAGTACACCAGTTTCTATTTTGTATTTCCAACGTCGTATTGCAAGTTCATGCGCTCACATTCCCCTCTTTGTGTATGTAATTACGCTTTAAGCCTCCCCTTTTCGCATGGCTAATTTGGGCTTTAAAAGGCTAAGCCCAAACTATATAAACGGACGTGTTAAACGGGGGAAAATAACGTTGGGTTAAAATTACTAATGAATGAAAATATAAAATAGAAGGGCCCAAATTCAAGTATGGGTTGGGCCCATGATTGGTCTAACCTATACACCATTAACTTAATAATGGGCCGCAAATATTTACATATAAGAAATAAAGAGGAATGACAAAATATGTAAATGTAGAACATACGAGGTGTTTAACCCGAGGTTGGATTGAGTTGTGATGTAAACCTGCCCGGAACCGCCCGGCTGTCCAGTAGTCACAACAATACCTATCCAATGTGGGAGGTTAAACATGGAGCCCAGCAAGGACCCGAGGTTAGACTGAGTTGTGGCGTAAGACTGCCCGGAACCAACCGGCAACAGGCAGCCACAACAATACCTGTCTAATGTGAGAGGTCAGGGCCTTAATAAGACAATTAAGGCTGAGTCAGGATTGATAGGATTAAGTGAACTAAAGACTTAATCAAAATGGAACATGCTAAACAAAACGGACTGGTGGGGGTTAGGTTAGAAAACACTTAACCAACTTAGCATGTTGGCTAGAGATAGAAAACCTAGTAACGGGGGACCCTTTTCAGCAGTAACCCTAGGAGGTGTATCAGGATACCCTGAAACTAGGCAGGGTGGGGCACGATTACTGGGCTGATTGTAAGAGGTCAAAGCGACGGCGGTGGTGTAGCAGTGTAGGTTCTAACGGAGTGCGGGCGTGCACACACTCCGGCGCAGAAAAATAAGGCACTGGACACCAGTAGCATACCTGTGCACTCTAAGGTTGTGTCGGGCCGCCACTATGGGACTTGATACACCCCATGGTGGGACCAGCATAGGTAACTACAGACATCGGGGGCCGTAAGACACATGTAACTATGCGAGTAGGAGCCGATCATCATAGAATGGATCACATCACCCTGATTTTGGGTGCCAGTTGGAAACTAGTTTATATGGGTTCAGAGATCAACATGGGGTACGATAGTATATTCGACCCTAGACAACTTAACCAAGTTTATAGTGCATGCCCACTTCTTGTTTATACTTATCATACCCAGTTCTTTATTCATAGACAAAATAGTACTAGACTTACTCAGGCTTTATGTCTGACTCTACTTTTCTTTCGTCTTCTTTCTTCCGTTTCCCCCCTCCCCCCCAGGTCCTCAGGGAGGGAACACAACAGCTTGACCAACCTCAACATCCGGCTTGAAGAAGAGAAATGTATTGCTTGGACTTTCCTGTTTTGAACTATGGCTTTGGACAATCCCTTATGGGGCTTTTGCAGTTTATCTATGTTTTATTTATGCTTCTTTAAATAATGTACTCAAGACAGATTATGAAAATGTTATGTTATGTTTTTGGAAAGGATGTAAGACAATCATGGTGATGTTTTGTAACACGTATTTGACTTTATGAAATAAAATTTGTTGTTCTTCCGCTGTTTACAAATATGTGTTCCTATATCTGTCTTGTATATCTGTGACTTATACTTATAAACCTCCACCAAAATTAGGGCATTCCCTTTGAGAGTGACCCTAACGGAGGTGGGGTGTTTCACCTGGTATCAGAGCATAGGTTTACCAGATAAGATAAAAAGTTTTGAAAAATTATTTTCAAAAAGGAAATTTAAAGAAGCATTTTTAAAAGAAAAATATTATTTTATTTTAAAAAGGCAAAGTCCACCCCCCAAAGCCATAGGAACTATCTCTTATCCTTCGTTTTGAATCTATCCTTTTTGTTTCAGCATGTCCCAAGAACTTAACTTGCCGGAAGGGGTGCCAATACTTGGTTGGTTTAGACGGTTCTTAGAAGCAAGGGGCACTCAGCCAGGTCCTACCATTCCTCCTCCCCCAGCGGAAGGAAATCATCCAGCTGCAGCAACACCTTTTCCTCCACCTCCTCCTCGGGGAAACACGTTTGCTAAGATATGTAAAGATTTTAAAGCTATGGGAGGAAGGGATTTCCATGGAACTGAGTCCTTCGTGGCAGCTAGAAATTGGCTGAAAGAAACTGAGGACCTATTCATCATCTTTGAGGTAGAAGATAGACAAAAAGTACAGTTGGCAGTGTGGCTATTGAAGGGCGAGGCTTCCTACTGGTGGGAAGTCACTAATGCTGAAAGACCAGTGGAGACATGGGAGGACTTTAGGGCAAGGTTTGAGACTAAATTTCTCTCAGATGCGGAAAGAAGTTTGCAGTTGGAAAATTTCTTATTTCTTAAGCAAGGGGACAAGACGGTCAGAGAGTATGTGAATCAGTTCGATGAGCTGGCTAGGTTTGGGCTTGACCTGGTCAATACCCCGCACAAGAAGGCTCTCCGTTTCGTCAAAGGGTTGAATGAGCCATTACACAGTTTGGCCATGACCCATATACCCATGGGAGCCACGTATGAAAGATCGGTGCAAATGGCATTGCTGAATGAAGAGGATAAGGGCAAGAAGAAAGAGGGTTTGCAGCCCAAGAAGACAGACTTTAAGAAGGGCGGGAAAGGCAACAAAGAGAAGAGGAAGTGCAATTTCTATGGCAAAGTGGGGCACTTAGTAAAGGACTGCCGGAAAAAGAAGGCCAAGGAGAATGGTGGGTGCTTTTCTTGCGGTGAGACAGGCCATAGGGCTAAGGACTGCCCAAAGAAACGAGGACAGGGGCAGAGGGCTGGATCCACCCCAGGGGCACAGGTCCATGTGCTAGAAGCGCCACCTCTGCAACAGCGAGGTATAAATACTTCTGTAGAAAGTGTAGTTTATCTTTATGATCACCCCGTTCGCACTTTATTTGATTCTGGCGCATCACACTCCTTTATCTCGTCTGCTTTATTAGAATCTCTGCACCTAGAAACTAGTATGGTAGAGGACCCCTTAATTGTTTCAAACCCAATTGGGGGCCCAGCTCATTTGTCTATGATCTGTGTGGGATTGAAAATTTCTATCCTAAGTGTAGAATTTCTATGTAGTGCCTTTGTTTTGGGCTTTTCGGGTTATGGTTTGATTTTGGGTATGGATTGGCTATCCAGTAATGGGGCCATCCTTGATTGTGAGAAAAGGGTTGTTAGGCTCCTAACCCAGCTCGGTAAAACTTTGGAAATTTCTTGTAATCCCTCGTATGCGGTTATGCTTAGTTATCTTGAATCGCTAGATGCCTCCGTTGAAAATTTGCAATCAGTTAGGGTGGTCCGGGAATATCCGGATGTCTTTGAAGAGGTGAAGGGCTTGCCTCCGAAGCGGGAAATAGACTTCCGCATATATCTTGTAGATAATGCAAAGCCCGTTGCATTGCCCGTTAGACATATGGCTCCACGAGAAAGGAAAGAGCTCAGTAAACAGATTAAAGAGCTTCTAGAAAAGGGGTTCATTAGGAGAAGCATTTCAGAATGGGGCGCTCCAGTGGTGTTCGCTACAAAGGCGGATGGTTCACTCCGTCTATGTGTTGACTATAGGGAGCTCAACAAGCTAACAAAAAAGAATAGGCACCCTCTCCCTAGAATTGACGATTTGTTTGACCAGCTTGTAGGAGCGTCTGTTTTCTCCCAACTCGATTTAGCAACCGGTTTTCATCAGCTAAGGGTGGCTGAAGATAGCATCGATAAAACGACGTTCAGAACCCCAGACGGCTTCTTTGAATGGCTTGTCATGCCTTTCGGCTTGACAAATGCACCTGCTTACTTCGTGGACCTGATGAGTAGGGTATTTAGAGATTTCCTCAACAAATTCGTAGTGGTCTTCATAGATGATATCCTTATCTTCTCAAAGAGTGAAGAGGAACATGCTCAGCACCTAAGGGCAATCATGGAAACTTTGCGAGTCCATCAACTAAAAGCCAAATTCTCCAAATGCCACTTTTGGAGGGAAGAGGTGAGGTTCCTTGGGCACATAGCATCCTAACAAGGGCTAGCAGTGGACCCTGCTAAGGTAGTGGCGGTACAGGATTGGAAGACACCAAGGAATGCAACTGAGGTCCGAAGCTTTCTAGGACTAGCGGGTTTCTATCGAAAGTTTATAAGGGATTTTGCGAAAATCTCAGCTCCGCTCACGAAATTGACTAAGAAGAATCTAGTGTTCAATTGGGATTTGGATTGCGAGTTTGCTTTCCAACGACTAAAAAGGGCTCTCACAACAGCCCCAGTTTTGACGCTGCCAGATGGGAGCAAGATGTTCACTGTTTATACGGATGCATGTGGGACAGGGCTAGGCGCCGTCTTAATGCAAGAAGGAAGGGTAGTAGCTTATGGCGGGAGGCAGTTGAAGGTGCACGAAAAGAACTACCCAACCCACGATCTTGAGTTAGCCGCCATTGTCTTTGCACTCAAGTCTTGGCGACACTATCTCCTAGGTGAGAAGTTCGAACTTTACACTGACCATAAATCGTTGAAATATCTTTTCTCGCAGAAAGATCTTAACTTGAGGCAACAAAGATGGATGGAGTTTCTTGCCTCGTACGATTTCGAAATCTCCTATACTCCGGGCAAAGGCAACGTAGTGGCAGACGCGTTGAGCCGAAAGAAATTGACCCTAAGCCCGTTGTTTGTTGAAAGACAAAGCCTAGAGTTTATAGCCAGCTTCGACTTTAGGCCCTCCTCCGATTTCGTACCAGGCTTGCTAGCATCTCTCGAAGTGCGCCCAACTTTAGTGGATTCAGTAGGGGCAACACAACGCGAAGACCCTCAGCTTGTGGAAATAATTGATAGGCTAATTAGGGGTGAGACTTCAAGTCACCTCAACAGATACTCCATCGACGATAAGGGGTTGCTAAGGCGAGACGGAAGACTATGCGTCCCACAGACAAAAGATTTAGTAAGGAAGGTTCTCGAGGAAGCGCATCATTCCAAGATGACGATACACCCAGGCGGAGATAAAATGTACAAAGACATAAAAAGGACTTTCTTCTGGAACGGCATGAAAAAGGACGTGGCAGAGTTCGTTTCTAAGTGTATGGTGTGCCAACAGGTTAAGGCGGAACAGAAAAAGCCTGGCGGACTGCTACATCCTTTGGAGGTCCCGCAGTGGAAGTGGGATAGCATCTCAATGGACTTCATCGATGGGCTGCCTAGGTCTAGGAGAGGCAACACTAGCATTTGGGTAATAGTGGATAGGCTTACTAAAAGCGCCCACTTTTTACCTGTCAAAAGTAAGAGAACTGCCTCATCCCTAGCATCACTTTACCTCAAGGAAATCGTTCGACTCCATGGAATACCATCTAGCATTGTTAGTGACCGAGACCCCATCTTCACCAGTGAATTTTGGCGGAGTCTGCAAGAAGCAGTAGGAACGCAGTTATGCTTAAGCACAGCCTATCATCCCCAAACTGACGGCCAAACAGAGAGAGTGAACAGAGTTTTGGAAGATCTTTTAAGACTATGCGTCCTTGACTTCGGAGGGACATGGGAAGACCACCTTCCTTTGGTAGAATTCGCCTACAACAACAGCTATCAAGCAACCATCGGAATGGCGCCCTTCGAAGCTTTATATGGAAGACCGTGCCGATCGCCCACTTGTTGGTGGGAGTCCACGGATAAGCTCATATTTGGACCAGATATGATCCGAGAGACCTCAGAGAAAGTAGACTTAATACGAAGAAGGATGAAGACGGCCCAAGACAGACAAAAGTCCTATGCCGACAAGAGGAGGACCGACCTTGAATTCGAAGTTGGAGACAGAGTTTTTCTCAAGGTATCACCACTAAGAAACGTTGTTCGCTTTGGAACCACAGGAAAGCTAGCACCAAGGTTCGTAGGGCCATTCCCTATTATCGAGAAAATTGGGAAAATGGCCTATAGATTAGAGCTACCCGAGAAGTTGGCTGGAGTCCACAACGTTTTTCACGTTTCACATCTCCGAAAATGTCTGCATGAGTCAGCTGAAGTGGTAGAGCCAAATATCCTCGAAGAGGCCGAAGTGGAACGCGAAGCAACCATAAGAAAAGTTCCAACCCGCATCTTAGGAACAGAAGTGAAGAAGCTACGCAACCGCGAAGTCAAGCTCGTCAAAGTTCAGTGGAGCGACGCCGAGGGAGACGCAACTTGGGAAACTGAAGCTAGAATACGTACTGCCTACCCTTTTCTGTTCGAGGGTATATCCTTGATCTTTCCTTTTTCCTTAAGTTGCGCTTTTATCTATCTTTTTAGGTATATTTCCTCGACCGTATCTTTTAGATAGAATCTTTTTGGATGGAAACATGTAGTTGAAACATGTTATGTATGATGGTTGCAAGTGGTTGCAAGTGATTGCTAGTGGTTGCTCGTGGCTGCATATACACACACAATCTAGGGTTTAGATCGGCTCAGTCACTTCATATTGCATATGCATATATGTTTGCATTCGTATGTGGTTGAACTCTAATGTGTTGACATGTGGATGCTGCATTTGTATTGAATGATTGTGCACTCATGTAGAATCAAGAATAGGAAAATTTGCATACATAATGGATTCATGGCACTTACATAATTCGCATTAAGGAGGTCAACTGAATCAGTAGACCGCCTGATTTTGCATTAGATAAGTTCATGTACACACACACTTCGCATATGATCATGAAGCATTAGAAGTCTTTTAAGGACAATGGATGCTCGTGTTTGATGGATGAGTAGATGAATGATTGGATGTTAGGATATACATTCCTTCTAACTTGAAGATTTCGGGGACGAAATCCTTTTAAGTGGGGCAGAATGTAACACCCCGAAAATTCTATAACTGTGAAATTAGCAAATTAAAGTATAATTAATCTGAAATCAAAGAACTAAGGGAAACGGGATACGCCATTGCGTTCGTCTCGGAAAAATACGCGAAATAGAGTCCGAGTTTTCGAAAAACGGAGTCCGTATGAAGAAGATATGGCCTTCGGAAGTTTTGAATTAAATTTAAAATTCAAACAGAATAAAATAATTAAAAATCGGGCCCAATGGGCCAGGGCGGATAAACACCCGCCTAGGCCACCCAGGTCGACTGGGCTGTCGACCTGGGCTACCCATGTCGACAGGGCTGTCGACAGCCCTGTCGACAGGGGTGTCGACCTGGTCGAGCCCAGCCAACCTGGCTGGCCAGGTCTATGTTTGGCCGATTTTCTGTGGTCTGCTTTGTCACTAGGGCTAGGTGGCAAATTTTAATTGGTCTCTCTATCGAATGAATGGCTACGATCAATCCAAGCAACATCAATGGTCCTAATCAGTTCCTAACCTCTATATAAACAACCCTAGACAAAACCCTAATCTATTCATTCAAAATTAAGAACATAGCCGCCATGTTGCTGAGGAACGACTAAGAGTAGCCGCCAACTAGAGAGAGGATTAGGAGGAAGATTCTAAAGCTTAAAGCAACCTAAACAAATCAATTCAACAAAGGAATTTGCGTCTTCAATCCCTAAACTAGAGAATTCATCACACCATTGTAAGTAGAGTATTACTTTGGTATGAATAAACAATTGTGTTGGTTTGTATGCTTAAATTGTGGCAATAAAGTTATTCATATTTGTGCGTTCTTATCAATTTGAAATATTATATACGTTTGGATTATGTTATTCATGTTATAAAGAACTACATGCGGTAGTTCTATGCAAGTATACGTTTGGAATATTCCGCAAACTATGTAATCCATATTGAAGCTACATGTATGTAGTTGATTTAAAATTTATGCAAGTTTGGGGTTTTGCTACTATGCCATCATGATGTATATTTTTGTGCATAAATCATTTTGTAAGTAATTAGAACAAGTTTGGTTATTATAATCCATAGGAAATTATGTTGAGAATTTGCTATCATGTATTAAGCCATGCTTTTGTACTAGAAAACCTATTTGCAAATTTATGAATATGGCTAGGCTATGAATGATATTTGGCATAATTGAAAACCATGATTAGGTCTATCTTGTTTACAAGAATTATATGATGACATATGTGGTACATGGCTAGGTTAGGTTCAAAAGGTCCCTTTTTGTAAGTTTACATGACTAAAGTAAGAATCATGATTTCATGTTAGAAATATTTATGCCATGGTTATGTGAACAAATTTAACTATACTTATGCCATGCTTATGTTTGATATTATGCCATGCTTATGTTTGACATTATGTCATGCTTATGCTAGAAATATTTATGCCATGCTTATGTTTGACATTATGCCTAAATAAAAATATAGGTTCATGTGACAATAATGATATCTCAATTACAAGTTCACATGCTTTGATTCATGTCACCTATGTTACCACTATGCAAGTACACCAGTTTCTATTTTGTATTTCCAACGTTGTATTGCAAGTTCATGCGCTCACATTCCCCTCTTTGTGTATGTAATTACACTTTAAGCCTCCCCTTTTCGCATGGCTAATTTGGGCTTTAAAAGGCTAAGCCCAAACTATATAAACGGACGTGTTAAACGGGGGAAAATAACGTTGGGTTAAAATTACTAATGAATGAAAATATAAAATAGAAGGGCCCAAATTCAAGTATGGGTTGGGCCCATGATTGGTATAACCTATACACCATTAACTTAATAATGGGCCGCAAATATTTACATATAAGAAATAAAGAGGAATGACAAAATATGTAAATGTAGAACATACGAGGTGTTTAACCCAAGGTTGGATTGAGTTGTGATGTAAACCTGCCCGGAACCACCGGCTGTCCAGTAGTCACAACAATACCTATCCAATGTGGGAGGTTAAACATGGAGCCCAGCAAGGACCCGAGGTTAGACTGAGTTGTGGCGTAAGACTGCCCGGAACCAACCGGCAACAGGCAGCCACAACAATACCTGTCTAATGTGAGAGGTCAGGGCCTTAATAAGACAATTAAGGCTGAGTCAGGATTGATAGGATTAAGTGAACTAAAGACTTAATCAAAATGGAACATGCTAAACAAAACGGACTGGTGGGGGTTAGGTTAGAAAACACTTAACCAACTTAGCATGTTGGCTAGAGATAGAAAACCTAGTAACGGGGGACCCTTTTCAGCAGTAACCCTAGGAGGTGTATCAGGATACCCTGAAACTAGGCAGGGTGGGGCACGATTACTGGGCTGATTGTAAGAGGTCAAAGCGACGGCGGTGGTGTAGCAGTGCAGGTTTTAACGGAGTGCGGGCGTGCACACACTCCGGCGCAGAAAAATAAGGCACTAGACACCAGTAGCATACCTGTGCACTCTAAGGTTGTGTCGGGCCGCCACTATGGGACTTGATACACCCCATGGTGGGACCAGCATAGGTAACTACAGACATCGGGGGCCGTAAGACACATGTAACTATGCGAGTAGGAGCCGATCATCATAGAATGGATCACATCACCCTGATTTTGGGTGCCAGTTGGAAACTAGTTTATATGGGTTCAGAGATCAACATGGGGTACGATAGTATATTCGACCCTAGACAACTTAACCAAGTTTATAGTGCATGCCCACTTCTTGTTTATACTTATCATACCCAGTTCTTTATTCATAGACAAAATAGTACTAGACTTACTCAGGCTTTATGTCTGACTCTACTTTTCTTTCGTCTTCTTTCTTCCGTTTCCCCCCCCCTCCACCCAGGTCCTCAGGGAGGGAACACAGCAGCTTGACCAACCTCAACATCCAGCTTGAAGAAGAGAAATGTATTGCTTGGACTTTCCTGTTTTGAACTATGGCTTTGGACAATCCACTATGGGGCTTTTGCAGTTTATCTATGTTTTATTTATGCTTCTTTAAATAATGTACTCAAGACAGATTATGAAAATGTTATGTTATGTTTTTGGAAAGGATGTAAGACAATCATGGTGATGTTTTGTAACACGTATTTGACTTTATGAAATAAAATTTGTTGTTCTTCCGCTGTTTACAAATATGTGTTCCTATATCTGTCTTGTATATCTGTGACTTATACTTATAAACCTCCACCAAAATTAGGGCATTCCCTTTGAGAGTGACCCTAACGGAGGTGGGGTGTTTCAACGGTCATGTGAGGCCGGGTTGCAAGACGTTCTTGTTGAACCCTAGTGTATCGTCTCTAGAGTACATTGATCGGCAGGTGCTCCCCTACCTTGTCTGTTGGAATCCGATCTCCAATAAGCGCTCTGTGGTTTTTGATTTTATATTATATATATGTGGAGCGTGAGATGCAAGCGTTCTGCTAGATGGTTATTTATTTGATACAAACTATTATAATATCAGATGATTTTGATATCAAATATGTTTGGGTTATAGTAAGGTAAAAACCGTCTATGTTTATTTGTGGGCTGGTCTTACTATTATCTTTTCTTTCAAAACGTTTTTGAAAAGTTAAACCAATTGTTCTGTATCTCATAAGGGAAAAACCCATTCCGTTTTTACGGCGTGGTCTTATGAAATATACTGTACTAATCAGGCTGTGTTTTTAAATCGTTTACTCATACCAGTCCCCTGACTGACCCAAAGTTTATTTTCTGTGTTTTCCTAAACTCTTGGGTACTCATAACACTTGTTATGGGTAGATAAGTGATCCAGGTGCTAATGGAAATCCTTTGAAGTATTGTGGAGTACGAGTTCAAGACCCCGTCTAGTAGTTGCATTTATCCCTAAGTATCTAGTTTGTGTATTGGGCCAGTATCACGTATGATGTTGTATTCTAATATTGCAATATGATGTAACAGACTCTGATATGTAATGTGATATTATATTTTGTTAAAATTCCGCTGTGAGATTCTGATGTAATGTTCTTCTTACTCTTCTACTCTATTAGTTCTATCTTTTCTATCTCATCCTCTAATTTCTTTCTATTAAAGATTCGTAATTTCGTGCAATCTGGGTTGGATGTAAGTTGTAATTTGTCAGCTCAAATTGGTACGGATTTTCGGGCCTTTACAATATTTATGCTAAAGCCACCAATATGTGGACAAACTCGATCTACATATACCTTATTGGTAAGCGCCTTTATAATGTTCACTTAAATGCCTACATTAGAAGGGAATGGAAGCCTAAAGGTAGCTGGAATGTATATGCTAGAGAGAATGGATTCTACCTCATAAAATTCATAAATTCAGAAGATTGTGCTGAAGTATTGGATAACAGCCCATGGTTTACGGACAACAAATTGATTTTCACTAAGAGATGGGAACCAAACCTCAAACTGGAGCATGACATGTTTGAAACGCATCCAGTTTGGATCTGCTTGCCCAATCTGGATTTAGCCCTTTGGAATGCCAGAGGTATCAGCAAGATTGCTAGCCTAGTACGCAATCCATTAGCTATGGATGATTATACCAAACTTGCTAAAAGACTAAAATATGCTAGGGTACTAGTGGAAATCAAAGCAGATAGTGTAATAAAAAACAGGTAAGAGCCAGAGATGCATAAGGCAACATCTACATCCAGAACGTTGAATACGAGAACTTACTACCCATCTACAACACCTGTAAGTGCTTTGGCCACTTAGACAGCCAATGTTCCACCACTTTTCATAAAGCGTGGACAGAAGAAAAACCCATAGAGAATGTGACAGAGATAGTGCAGCAAAACAAAACGGCATGTGCAGCAAAACAAAACGGCATGCATACCCACTATGTTTGAACCCAACCCAGCTAGTATAGTTAATTTACAAATATTTACAGAGAATTCAGATAAAGTAGTCAATGACGAGCCACTGCAGAGCCCTATGGCTCAGCCCGAGCTGGCAGTGGAGGTTGAGCAGCAGAGTATGGCGGCTCAGTTAGAAAGACATGTCACTTTGTCCGGTCCACTGGACCGAGTTACTAAAACAACAACAGATTTACAGGGTTTAGATGTAGACCTCATCATTCGAGAAGAAGAAATCAGTTCAGTCAAGAGTGGCAGCTACAGTAAACAAAATAACAAATATGACGAGCAGTTTCGCACAGTTGATAAGAAAGATAAGAGCTTGCATGCACAAGCGGTGTCTCCTAAGGTCTTGAGGGTTAACTCCCTCAAACCTAAATGCCATAATAAGATGGAAGGTTATAGGCCTAAATAACGATACCCAATGTTTAGACCTCTATGATCTCAGAAGGAGTTTAAATCCTTCTATTATGGGCATTAGTGGAAGTAAGATGGATGATGAATACATTATCTACTTTGATGAACTTCTGCATGAAGTGTGGATGCTAAGTAACAACAATGACACTGGTGTTAAGGGAAGAATAATTCTCGCTTGGATAAAGTCAGTATGGAATATGCAAATAATAAATAAGGATGAGCAACAAGTGACTATTAAAGCAACTAATATTAGAGGCTTAGTCAGCGTCATCATAATAGTTTATGCTAGCAATCTTGCCAGCCAAAGACTTACCCTTTGGCAAAAAATCATATCCTTATCTAAGATCATTAATGAGCCTTGGCTTATCATTGGGGATTTTGTTGTTCTATAAGCTGAAGAAAAGCAAGGGGAGATTAACTTTAGAGCAACACAGTTGTCTAAATTCAACAACTGTTTGGTAGTGGCTGGACTCATAGAACCCATCCATGGTGGTCTGCACTTCAGATGGAAAGGCGGTGAAGTTAAGAAAATTGTGTGCAAGTTAGACAAGGTTTTAATAAATGTGCAATGTATGAGAAAATTTGCAGACATTAAAGTTAACATTCTACCTAACTCCACAGGTGATCATTGCCCTCTTCATGTCTTACTCAAGGAAGCAGACAAAAATGACAAGGGCAAACCATTCAGATATTCCAATGATTGGCATTTGATTGAGGGCTATCAAACAGGAGTTAGGACTGCGGGTCTCACTCAATCAGAGGACAGTCACTTATATCATTTGGTGAAGTTTCTCAAAAGGGCTAAGGACAGGGTCAAAAAGTGGAATAAAGTTAGACCTAAAGCCCATTATGATTTGCAAAGTATTGAGAAACATAATGAGGAATTGCTACAGTGAATAGATGGTGGGGAAAACACAGATGACACAGGGAAGCAATATTATGAAGCCCAAACTAAATTGAAAGAAAGGTTACATTCAAAGCCATTGAATGGAAGCAAAAGGCCAAAGAAAATTGGTTGATTGAAGGAGAATGAGTGTACAAAATTTTTCTACACTAAAATGACAGTCAGGATAAACTCTAATTACAACATGCAAATCTATGATCATAATGGAAATAGCTGCATTGATATAGCTAAATTAGAGGAAGAGGATATTATCTACTTTCAAGATTTTTACAATGGAAATACTGAAGCCGACTTACCTCACATCATAACCAGAAGACTGGTTAAGGCTAGTGGCAGACGAGTGCTGTTGAGCAGTGTTACTGAGCGAGAAGTTTGGGCTGCACTTGGAACCATCCATGTTGATTCTTCTCCGGGGCCCGATGGGCTTGGCTCTGAGTACTTCAAAATCCATTGGCATGACCTGAGGGAGAAAGTTACATTAGCAATACAAGAGACTTTCAATTCTAGATTGACACTGAAAGAAATTAACCACACTTTCATATGTCTTATACCTAAATGCGAGAAACCTGTAGGTATTGCTGATTACAGGCCTATAGCATGTTGTATTTGTTGAATCGCCAAGTATAGCGTTTTGACTATGACAACTATATATGTTCATATGCTATCGACTAACCTTGTTTTGCAGGAAGATGAAACTTTATTGACAATCGGATTCAAGAACTCAAGAGAAATATTATCTGTAAGAGTCTAGATTAGTCTTAGATAAGATATGTTAAAGTCTTTCCTGATGATTATACACACAAAGTATTTATGAATATATGTTAGCAACAATGAACAAGGAAGCAAGAAGTAGTCTGTTTACAGAAACAGACGTCTGACATAATCAGACCAGACGTCTGTTTGCTGAAAACAAAGAAAATTCAGTATGAATTTTCAGATGTCTGACATAATTCTACCAGACGTCTGTTTCTGGAGACAAACATACTACTCTTCCTATTTTCGAATTCAAATCAAAAGAGACTTCTGAAAACTTTAACTAAAGACTTCTGTTTCTGAAAGGATGCATCTATATTGAAGAGATACAACTTACTTCTCTTCATCGAATCCTTTCATGATCAGTTACAATTCTTTGAATATTATAAATAAAGGTTTCAACAATTGTTTTGATCACTAATCCTTGTTCTAACTCTCTATTATTCTAAAAGAATTCTGATTTCTCAAAGCATATTACTTACAAACATTTTGAGATCTTAAACTTCCATAATCTTTCACAAGCTTCACGATAATCATCAAGAAAAGACTATAGGAAGGTTGTACTTACTATTTGACAATTCGTGTTATCAAGAACACACTAAGTCAACATTTATCTTTGTACTAGTGAAGACCTCTTCAGCAGTTGAGGCAAGAAATCCCGTTCGGCTGTTCGGGTAATTGTAAACCTATTCCTCCGGGTGAAGTGAGGGTTGTTGCGTTAGTGAAATTCCAGAAGGGAGTCTGGGACTGGACGTAGGACAGTGATCCGAACCAGTATAAATCGACTGTGTGATTTACTACTTACTACTGCTACTTTAGTATTCTACTTATACTCCATTCTATACGATCCTACCGCTGCATAGCTTCTTTCAATTGGTATCAGAGCAAGGACATCCTATAACCGTAACACCGTTATTCTATATTTTGATAAAATGGAGAGTAACCCAAGTGCTAGCTCAACTACTTTTGCCGAAGGACAATCTACTCAAAGACCACCACTATTTAACGGATTACACTACAACTACTGGGCTACTAGAATGAGAATTTATATGCAAGCAAATGGCTTTAGTGCATGGAATGCTACTCAAAAAGAATTCATAGCACCTGCTACTGAATATTCGACTTGGACAGTGACTCAAAAAGATGAAGCAAATGCAAATGCAAAAGCAATGAATATGCTATATTGTGCTTTGGATAGAAATGAATTCAATCGTGTTAGCATATGTACATCTGCTCATCAAATTTGGGAAACACTTAAAACTATTCATGAAGGAACAAACAAAGTCAAACAAACAAAGATATCAATGCTCAAGAATCAGTTCCAGAATTTCAAAATGAGACAAAATGAGACGATTAATGAAATGTATTCAAGGTTTCAAGATATTTTGCATGCATTGATAGGATTAGGAGAAAAGTATAGCGATTTTGATATTATATCAAAAGTGCTAAATTCTCTAACAGATGATTGGGAGAGAAAAGTATTAGCTATTGAAGAAGCAAATGACTTATCAGCTATGAAACCAGAAGAACTCATAGGAAATTTAATGTCATATGAGGTGAATCTTCAAGTTAGAAAAGAACAAGCACAAGAAAAGAAGAATGTAGCTTTTCATGCTAAAAAAGAAGAATCGGAATCAGAAGATGAAGACTTAGCATTTATTGCTAAAATTTTTAAGAAATTCTTGAAATATCGAAAAGGAAATTTCAAGAAAAACAATTCAAGCAAACCTTCATCCTCTAATTTAGAATGTTTCAATTGCCACAAGAAAGGTCATATGGCAAAGGATTGTCCAGAACTAAAAGAAAATCATAAAAACTTCAACAAAAACAAAAAGGAGAAATTCAAAAAGAAGGCCTTCTCCGTCACATGGGATAATTCAGATTCAGATTCATCAGACAGTGATAGTGATAGTGACAACGAACAAGCAAATGTATGCTTCATGGCTCAAGAATCCGAAGTAAGTGATTTATCTTATGAAGAATTAATAGAAGTTAATGCTGAATTTTTGAATATTATCAAAAGTCTGAAAAGAAAAATTATAGAAGTACGTGAAAATCAGAATAAGGCAGAAATTGAAAGGGATATGATAAAGGATGAAAAAATTATTTTAGAAGAAGAATTTGAAAAACTTCAAGAAAATTTTAAAAAAACTGATAGTCAACTTTTGCTTTTGAGTCAAGAAATTGAAACTCAAAAAGTAAAAAATGATAATATAAATTTTGAAAATCATGTGTTGAAAACTAGAATAAAGGAATTAGAATTAGAAAATCAAAGTATTCAAACTAAATTTGAAAATATTTCTAAAAATGTTTCAAATTTTAATAAAGGAAGAGAAAATTTATCAATAATTATTGAAAATTCTCGACCTTCTTCAAATAAAAGTGGTCTAGGGTATAAAAAGAAATTAAAATTTTCTTCAAACGAAAAGAAGAAAATTGATTCAAAAAGGATTAATAAAATTGAGATATGGGTTCCAAAAACAAATAATAATTTGATAAGGAACAAACATATAAAATCATTTATGGAATCTGTACATAATAATAAAAATTATTTATACAAAAGGAATACTAAACCCACATGGGTTTGGCTTCCTAAGATCTAACTCTTAGGACCCTATCAAAAGTGGGTACCAATGTGATTATTAATATTTTTTCAGGTACCACTCAAGAAAAGAAAATGGATTTTAGACAGTGGTTGTTCAAAACACATGACTGGAGACAAAGATATGCTTACAAATATTACATACTTTGATGGTGGCTTTGTTACCTTCGGAGATAATTCAAAAGGTTTTATCATTGGCAAAGGAGATGTATGCAACTACGGTACTTCAAATTTACCTATTATTAAAAATGTTTCTTTAGTCAAAAATTTAAAACATAATTTACTCAGTATAAGTCAATTATGTGACAAAGGATTTAAAATAACGTTTTCTGAAAATAAATGTAGTATTTTTGATGAAAACCAAAATATTATATTTGAAGGAAATAGAGATAGAAATATTTATGTATTAAGTATGAAAATTAACAATAATAGACAAATGAGTTTAATAGCTAGTGAAAATGATTCTTGGCTATGGCACAAACGGTTTTGTCATATAAATTTCAAAACAATTCAGAAAAATTCTAAAAATAATTTAGTAAGAGGTTTACCAAAAATAAATTTTAAAGTAAAAAATCTTTGTAAAGATTGTCAAATAGGAAAATTAACAAAATCCTCTTTTAAATCTAAAAAGGTTATTTCTACTTTACAACCTCTAGAATTATTACATATGGATCTATTTGGTCCTACTCAAATTCAATCATTAAATCACAATCGATATGGTTTTGTAATAGTTGATGATTTTTCAAGATTTACATGGACTATATTTATGAAAAATAAAAGTGATACGTTCGATCATTTTAAACAGTTTATAAAAAGAATTCAAAACTCTAAAGATTTAAAAGTCAAAAACATTCGAAGCGATCATGGAGGAGAATTCGAAAATGAATCTTTTGAAAAAATCTGTAAGAAGAAAGGAATTAATCATAACTTTTCTTTCCCTATAACTCCACAACAAAATGGAGTTGTTGAAAGGAAAAATAGAACATTACAAGAATGTGCTAGAACGTTATTAAACGGAAGTACATTGCCAAAACAATTTTGGGCAGAAGCTGTTTCAACAGCATGTTATGTTCTAAATCGTATCTCTATTCGTCCTCTAACCAAAAATACACCATACGAACTTTTCAATAAAAGAAAACCAAATATTTCTTATTTTAAAGTTTTTGGTTCAAAATGTTTTATTCTTAATACAAAAGATCAACTAGGGAAATTTGATGCAAAAGCTGATCATGGAATTTTCGTTGGATATTCAGAACGAAGTAAAGCTTATCATATTTTCAATAAACGTACTAATTGTATAGAAGAATCATTACATATATCTTTTGATGAAAATTTTACTAAAAATATTCAAAATAATGACGATGATGAAATTACTGAAAATACAAATTCTGAAAATATTGAAAATAACACAACGGGAGATATTAGGTCACCTCCTAGAGTTTTAAAAGATCATCCTACACAAAATATTATTGGAACAGTAAATTCAAATGTACAAACTAGACATCAGTTAAATCAAATGGGACATTTTGCATTTATTTCAACTATTGAACCTAAAAATCCGAAAGAAGCATCTACAGATGATTACTGGATAATAGCTATGCCAGAGGAATTAAATCAATTTGAACGCAATAACGTCTGGGAATTAGTACCTCGACCAAATGATCAATCAGTTATTGGAACCAAATGGGTATATAAAAATAAAGCTGATGAACTTGGAAATATCACAAGAAATAAAGCAAGATTGGTTGCTCAAGGATATAATCAAGAAGAAGGAATTGACTATGATGAGACATTTGCACCTGTAGCACGATTAGAAGCAATAAGAATACTTTTATCATTTGCTAGTTATCATAATTTTAAACTTTATCAAATGGATGTAAAAAGTGCTTTTTTAAATGGTTTCATTAAAGAAAATGTTTATGTAGAGCAACCACCATTATTTATACATGAAAAATATCCAGATTATGTTTACAAACTTAAAAAGGCATTATACGGTCTAAAACAAGCACCTCGTGCTTGGTATGAAAGACTTAAAACCTACTTAATCAATTCCGGATTTAAAATTGGTAAAGCTGATCAAACTTTATTTATTAAAAATAAAAATAAAGATATTTTAATTATACAAATATATGTAGATGATATTATTTTTGGATCTACAAATGAGAAATTATGTGAAGAATTTTCTAAAATTATGAAAAGCGAATTTGAAATGTCACACATGGGTGAACTATCATATTTTCTAGGATTACAAATTAAACAAACAGAAAATGGAACTTTTATTAATCAAGAAAAATATTGCAATAATCTAGTTAAACGTTTTAGTTTAGATAAAACATCTGGCAAACCAACACCTATAAGTACAACGACTCATTTAGAAAAAGATGAAAACGGAAAAAATGTTGATCAAAAACTATATAGGAGCATGATCGGATCACTACTTTATCTAACAGCAAGTAGACCAGATATAATGATGAGTGTGTGTCTGTGTGCACGATTTCAAGCCAATCCGAAAGAATCACACTTACGAGCTGTTAAACGTATTTTACGATACCTTAATGATACTAAAGATTTTGGACTATTCTATCCAAAAGGATGTATGTTTGAATTAGTATCTTACAGTGATGCTGATTTTGGTGGATCCCGAACGGATAGAAAAAGTACGAGTGGAACATGTCATTTTATCAGAAAATCATTAATATCTTGGTTTAGCAAAAAACAAAATTGCGTTTCACTTTCTACATGTGAAGCTGAATATATATCAGCAGCTTTAGCATGTGCTCAAGTAATTTACATGCAACAAACATTAAAAGATTTTGGAATAAATTTAATGAATTCTACAATTTATTGTGATAATACAAGCGCTATAAATTTATCTAAAAATCCAATTAACCATTCACGAACAAAACACATAGATATAAGACATCATTTCCTATGTGATAACATAGAAAAAGGAATAATTAATTTAAAATATGTATCAACCGACAATCAAATTGCCGATATATTCACTAAACCTTTGATAGAATCATCCTTTATAAAACTTAGAAGAGAACTAGGAATTATATCTGCTAAAGACTTATAATTAACTAAAGTTAGCTTCTCATGTTTTAACACTCGTGAACTAAATTTCTTTTAACAAAAGGTTTACTAAAAATAACTCTTTACCTAAGATTACTCATAACTAATTATTATTTTTGGTTATAAATATACTTAAGTTTTTGACCATTCATATAACTAAGTTATTCTCCTATTTAAAGAATTGTCTAAAACAAATCAAATATTAAAAACATAAGAAAACAATGTCTTCAAAAAGTTCTTCACCTTCCATCAACATTATTCTATCAACTAATAGCTCAGCTGAAACTCCAGTTCTTCCTACTCCTACTCCCGAAATTGAACCAACATATAAGTGGGGAGAATATCATACTGGCTATACTCCGGAATCAAAGAAAACCAAACGATCATTATTTACCTCTCCGGATACTAAACGGAAAATCGATGAGATTCATCATTATCAGCGACAGCAAATCGAACTTCAGAGAGAATTGTATTTCGAACAAAAAACAACTTCAACTCGCTTAAGTACACTTCAAAAAATGATATCAAAGCTTTTCCGATCAAATGAAAAAGATGTTGTCTCACCTTTATCAAGCCCAACAAATCCTATTGATCCGTTAGCTGCATATCGAACTGAAGATAATCCGGTGAATTATGCAAAGGAGAAATACTATACCTTCTCTCCTCAACGTCCACCGTATAGTCCAAACTCTTGGGACAAGAATTATAATAAAAATGAAGGGCCAAGTTACTCCACTCCGAAGACAACACCTCCTTCAAAATAAAGTTTTGTTTATCCCTAAAATAAATTGAGCTTTATAAGTGTTTTTGATATTAATGTATTTTTCTAATATATATGTCTGTTATAAAACAGACGTCTGAAAAAAATCAAATCAGACGTCTGGCTTCAAAACATCTATTTGTTTTAACAAGTAAAATAGACGTCTGACAAGAATATATCAGACGTCTGAAACAAGGCTAAAATGAACTAATTCTTTGCTGCCTCGTAAATCACTACAAAAAGACGTCTTTCTTTTTATAAACAGACGTCTGTTTCTGAAGAACCAACTAAAACTTAAGCGAAAACAGACGTCTGTTTCGTTAAAAAAGGACGTCTGAAATGGTTCCAAAATGAACTAAAAGCTTGCTGGCTTAAAATTATTTAGCAACAGACGTCTCCTTCATTTCAACCAGACGTCTGAATTAATGACAGGACATTTTTTTAAAAAAGGACACGTCGGTTCCAAAGGAGTATATCTCCTCATAAACACCTTCTACCTTTTCACTTTTTACTTTCACCTTTTCACCCACTATAAAAAGACCTAAATCCCCAATTTCAAAGTACTTAAAAAATCTTCAATCTTTTTATAATAATCATTACTACTAGAGGCAAACGCACACGAGAACAAGAAGCTCTACCTCCATCAGAAGATCAAATCCAAAAATGGCTTCATGGAGACATTGCAAAGGCTAGGTACAAAGCAATGAAGAATTCCAAGTTTTTCGAAGGTGCTTTCGTTAAATTTGATGCCTTTTCTAATTATAGACTTCTCCAATTCGCTAGACATTTCCACTTTGAATCTTTGGTAGAATATAATACAAACAATGTCAAAATATACCCTTTGCTTGTTAAGTTGTTCTTAGCCAACATGAATCTTGACCATATGAAACCTCAAAACACAACCGATTGCATTTGGACAATGGTTTGTGGAAAAAGGATTTTACTTCCTCTTCAAAGGTTGGGACAAATCTTAAAATGTGCTTGGCAAGGTTTGGATATTGACGATATAGAAGTTAATAGGACTCAAAGAGATGAAGTATCTCATAAATTTATTTCCGACGATCTTATTGATATGAGAAAACTAACTTCTACCAATCTTCGTCCACAAGCTAGACTTCTTAATCGTGTTTTAGTCCGAACAATAAATCCACGAAAAGGAAGTTATGAGAAGCTTTATAAAAGGGATTTCCAAGCATTGTATGCCATCTACTCTCAAAAACAGATCAATTGGGCAAAAATAATTATGGACGAGTGGTTAGACATCACTTATAAAAGGAAATATAAGACTTTGCATTACGGTATCTACATTACTCGAATTTTGACTGCTGCTGAAATTCAAATCCCCGATGCTATTCCAACAAAGACAATTAAAGAAATTGGTTACAAGACATTGAAGTTAATGGATATTGATCCCAACCCATTAACTTTGGACCATCTATCTTTCGAAGAATGGACTCAATATGTTGCTTCTAATCCCGAATCGCTTGTTCCTGAACCTTCACACCGTCAACGAACTAGGAACGATGGAGGAATTCAAATTATTTCTCCGGAAGCTTCTTCAAAACAAGCTCTCGACATTCTTTCGCAAAATCAGTCGAAACTTCATCGTCAACTTAACACTTTTGAAACAAAAACTAATAAGAAGTTTGACTCGATTAAAAAGTTTTTAAATCAAATTTGGAATTCGGTATCTTGTTCTGGAACTACTTCGACACAAGCTCAAGAGTCATCACCGTTTCATTGGTCTACTAGCTCTCAAGAAGTAGTTGAAGATTCGGAAGGCAGTGCTTCTCCAGATGATCATGACTCGGAGGAATCTCCGAATGTTTGATGATGGTATGGGTATGGTATCTTTTCTTTTGAACACTTATATGTGCATTTCTGTGGTTATGATGTTGGGTTGTGATGTTTTGTTTTGGTGTAGTATGCTTTGATATTAACTTCATTAAATGTTGTATTTGTTTTCTTTAAAGTATTCCTTTTTGTCAAATGCCAAAGGGGGAGAAAACGTAAAATAATATTTATGCATATTGACAGGGGGAGTATACTTAGTTGTCATTAGTCAAAAAGGGGGAGAATGTTGAATCGCCAAGTATAGCGTTTTGACTATGACAACTATATATGTTCATATGCTATCGACTAACCTTGTTTTGCAGGAAGATGAAACTTTATTGACAATCGGATTCAAGAACTCAAGAGAAATATTATCTGTAAGAGTCTAGATTAGTCTTAGATAAGATATGTTAAAGTCTTTCCTGATGATTATACACACAAAGTATTTATGAATATATGTTAGCAACAATGAACAAGGAAGCAAGAAGTAGTCTGTTTACAGAAACAGACGTCTGACATAATCAGACCAGACGTCTGTTTGCTGAAAACAAAGAAAATTCAGTATGAATTTTCAGATGTCTGACATAATTCTACCAGACGTCTGTTTCTGGAGACAAACATACTACTCTTCCTATTTTCGAATTCAAATCAAAAGAGACTTCTGAAAACTTTAACTAAAGACTTCTGTTTCTGAAAGGATGCATCTATATTGAAGAGATACAACTTACTTCTCTTCATCGAATCCTTTCATGATCAGTTACAATTCTTTGAATATTATAAATAGAGGTTTCAACAATTGTTTTGATCACTAATCCTTGTTCTAACTCTCTATTATTCTAAAAGAATTCTGATTTCTCAAAGCATATTACTTACAAACATTTTGAGATCTTAAACTTTCATAATCTTTCACAAGCTTCACGATAATCATCAAGAAAAGACTATAGGAAGGTTGTACTTACTATTTGACAATTCGTGTTATCAAGAACACACTAAGTCAACATTTATCTTTGTACTAGTGAAGACCTCTTCAGCAGTTGAGGCAAGAAATCCCGTTCGGCTGTTCGGGTAATTGTAAACCTATTCCTCCGGGTGAAGTGAGGGTTGTTGCGTTAGTGAAATTCCAGAAGGGAGTCTGGGACTGGACGTAGGACAGTGATCCGAACCAGTATAAATCGACTGTGTGATTTACTACTTACTACTGCTACTTTAGTATTCTACTTATACTCCATTCTATACGATCCTACCGCTGCATAGCTTCTTTCAGTATTGTCATCTACAAAATCATTACTAAAGTACTTTGCAATAGAATGAAGATGATTCTCCCTAATTTAATTGTTGAATGCCAGAGTTCATTTATTAAGGGTCGAAGCATATTAGAAAATTCACTGCTTGCCCACGAGCTAATCATGAATTTCAATAAGAAATGAGCTGATCGAATTTGTTTGAATGTTGACTTACATAAAGCATATGATAAGATAAAAAAACATTTTATTTTACATATTGTCAAATGTATGGGACTTCTTGACAAAACTATCTAGCTCATCAGTGAATGTATCACAACTCCTATATTTTCATTTCTCATTAATGGGGTTCTTAAAGGCTTCATCCACAACAATAGGGGGATAAGACAAAGAGATCTGCTCTCACCTTATCTTTTTGTTGTAGCTATGGAGTTTTTCATGCTGCAAATGGAAATTGCATGTCACAAGAAATGGGTGCAAACCATACACAACATTCAACCAGGTATCAGCCACTTGATGTATATTGATGACTTGTTGATATGCATTAAGGCGAACTGTGAAGCGATTGGGAAGGTTAAGAAGATCTTTGGTAACATGGAATCCTTGTGTGGGCTAAAAATCAATGAATTAAAGACCAAATGCAACTTCAATAAGACATGCAGAACTAAATCCAGGATTTTAGATGTTTTACATGTGCAGGAGGGTGAACTCCTAGTGAAATACTTGGAAGTGCCACTATCATCCAACAAAATCACAGACTGGGAATGCACTGGGCTTATTAGCATTATTAGAGATAAATTATATGGATGAAGTTCAAGATTGTTATCGCTTGTTGGGCGTATTGAACTTATTCACACTGCCATTCATGCCAAGATCAATTTTCTGCTGCAAATATTCCAATTGCCTGATGCCTCTAGTGAAAAAATCGAGAAAGTATGTGCTGACTTCATATGGAACGGGAGTTTACACAAGAATAAATTTGAAGATCTATGCAGACCTAAGGAGGAAGGTGGAGCGGGACTCAGAAATATTAAAGTTATGCGAGAGGCTTTCACTTTGAAGCAAGCATGGAAGGTCGTTAACAAAGAAGGATTATGGGCGAGATGGATGAATTGGAGATATGCTAGAGACAATTTTTGGACCATGAAAGAAGATAATAATGCTTCTTCGACATGGAAGGCAATATTAAGTGTTCGAAATGTCCTAGCTAAACACTGCAGAAGAGAAATAGCCAATGGCAATGAAACAAACTTGTGGAAAGACCCATGGATTGAAGGTAAATCGTCCATTGACATGCTTGGGTGGGATACTTATTCAGCATTTGGATGCCCAAATGTACAAGTGAATGACATAATACAAGATAATCGGTGGAACTTAAATTTTACATGCAATCAAGCTCAGAAAAACATTATTGAAGACATGCAAATCCATGGACACCGCAGTTATGACGCATGGACTTGGATAGGCAATGATTTTCAGATCAAACAGGTTTGGGAGGACATTAGACCCAAAAATCCAATTAAAAACTGGAGCAAGATTATCTGGTGTAAAACTAACGTCCCAAAAATGGCTTGATGTGCCTACAAAGCAATGCTGGGCAGACTGCCAGCTAGGGATCGGCTTTTCAAATTGGGTCTAATAGCAGATGAATCATGTGTCTTATGCAATAATAATTAGGAAAACCACGAACATCTCTTTTCAATTGTCCTTTTTCGAAGAAAATTTGGGAGAATTGCATGAAAGCCATCAATTGCACTACGATGGAGACACAAACACTGGATATTGTCACTCACCTTGAAGTCATCCGACAACGCATAGGTAATGTACCCGAAGTGAACACTATCGCTCTTACAATTACTGCATGGAGCATATGGAAGGAGAGGAACAACCGCATATTCAAGCACAAGGAGAAGACAACAGATCTAGTCAGTAAATTTGCTGTATAAGATTTGAAAATTGCGTTGTTGAGAAAGAGGAAGACAATTACCACAGAAAGGGAACTTGGAGTAAGCAGAAGGCAAGATGAGGATCAGTTGCAGCCATTAGCTCAGCACCCAGAAACAAACACGAGCTTTTACGCTTTCTAGCCGCCATGAATTGAAGATGAAAAGGGTTTAGGAAAGTGATAAGTTAGATCTGGTTTATATTAGCTTTTTGATTATTCTCGACTTTACTGAAAAGTAATGTATTGTAAGTTGCGAATGGATGGCCATATGTAACATGGCCTTGGGCCTTGTTGGCTCTCATTGGGCCGATAATACCCATGAATAAAATTAAAACCAGTTAAAAAAAATCATTATAACGGAATTTTTATTTATACTTATCATAGTGTTTATAATGTCAGCCTGGACAGTTAAAGAACCTATCCTTATAATTGTTGAATCAACTAAGTAAAAGTGGGAATCGATGATTATCTCCAGATTCTTCAACTTCAATCTCCATCCAATTGATCCAAGTAAAACCTGAGCTATTAGGCTGCATAAAGAAAATAGGGGCACTCAGAGTTTAAGGAAAAGAAAACAACTCTCGGTCAGTCATGAGACTGGTGTGAGAAACTTAAATCCATTATTTTAAATTTAATCGTATCCCATAAGACCATAACCACACATAAACATGGCCCAGGTTTTTACGTTATGGTAACCAAACCTTTGCTATGTAAAATTGTTTGATAATATTTTTATAACATGTGGAATAAAACCCATTAAAATAAATAAATTAATGTGCAAAACCGTTACAATTATTAAATTCTACGCCCCTAACGGGGATCTATAAAAAAAACTACAAGTTCTTAGGAAAAAAGGGGCTCCATACAATGATAAGGTAAGAGACTACCCTTTCGTAAAGTACGCCTCTAAAGGGACGTACATAGGACCTGGGCAGTCAAAGCGCTTAGCGGTGGAGGTGAAAAAGGCGTAGCGGGGACAAAGCGGGGATATAGCGGAGGCATAAAAGGGTTCATTAGATGTGAAACAAAATATTTTGAATTAATTAATTATCATTCTCGCATTATATGTCTAGAGGAAACTAACATTAATTAATCTTATATAATAAAATCAAAGGATATCATGGTTACGCACGCTAGATTTGATAATTACAATGGATTTCTATAATATATTACATAATTATGCCTTAAAATTAGCTCTTTATACTAACTTTATTAATTTTTCTAAAAAGAGAACAAGTCAAATCAAACTCTATGTATTAATATTGCTAAAGTGGACGCTAAAAAGTCTTGATTTAATGGATGTAGCAGGAAATAGCGGGGCTAAAATCAGATCTACCGTTCATCAGCGCTAAATTGAAACAGCGTAGTAGCTAAAGAACGCTACAAGCTATAGTGGGGATTTTTCAGTGCTTTAGCGGGGATTTAACTACATTTCCTAGGACCACTCTACTCCTCCTAATTTGCAAGGTTAGAACAGTTACATAGACCCGCCTAGTGGTGCACTACCCGAATACATCGTCACCCCAATCGTAACTTACCTATTTCGGATACCTGCATACTCCATTCTCAACATGTAATGAGAAAATCTAGAAGGGTGATGATCGTCTCTTGATGGGCGTTGCCCGCTTGACCTTACTATGTTCCCTTTTCCCGCCAACTCCAGTTGTTGAGACTTGGATTATAGTAAGGTCAAGCGTGTTAGCAAAAAGAGAGAAATAACGTCACTCACACTCTCGGTCTAAGGCCAAACATGCTGGTTGACCTATAGGGGGACCCAAGTAGGTCTTAGATCGACCTAACCCAATACATTTTTTCTTCCTTTTCCCGATTCTTCTTCCCACAATATTTTATTTGTTATAACTTCGTTCTCAGCAAACCATATGTAACAACCCTTATTCTACGTAACGGAGGATCACAGAATATTTAATTTATTTTCTTGTGAAGTCATACGGTCGTGCGACTTTGGGAAACAACTATTGGGTCATTTCCCATGTTATCGATTTTTGCCAAATTTTATATGACCGTTTTGCCCCTGGCGAATGTTTTTCGCCTATAACTTTTTATTGGGAAGGAGTTTTGACCTGAAACCACTTCCACTGGATTCGAATGATGATTTCCCATTCCGTAGAGTGGTCATATTAATCAAACGGACTTACCATTTGGGAAATATGGCTGCAATAAGGTTTAGAGGATGGAAAACAACCTAAACGGGCTTAATTGGGTGATTAACAGCTAGACCCATAACCCATTTTGGGATTAGGGTCATGGGAGGGCTGAAAGGAGTTGGAGAATCATCTCCTTTCATTTTTCCAACTGCCACAAACCTTCTTTGAACCCTAGTAATGGCCTCTATCTTCCAAATCTCTCTCTCTAATAACTAATTAATTAAATCTACTTCAAATCAAGTCGGATTAGCATCAAATTCGAGGTTAAGCTGCTGCACCACATTGGGATCTAAGCCAAATCAGTAAAAGTTTCATGTCTAACATTTATTTTTGGCTAAGGTGAGTGAATTGCATGTTTATACACTAATTATGGCTAATTAGGGGTGATTAGTGATAACTAGCGAAATTATACATCTGAAAATTATAAAAAAATATGCGTGAATTCTAGAATCATATTTTATGTCATATATACAAATTCGGGTTAATTTGGATAAAGTTTGCTAATCCTGGAATTTAGGGGATTAAGGGAAAAATCATGGATTTGGGTATGTTTGATCTAAATTTACATGTCCAATTGTCATTTGGTGTTTTTGGTTGATTCTACATGTTATTACTGCTATTTGGTATATTCTATGTTCACATAGGAAAGATAGAATGGTCAAAAACGGCGTCGTGAGGCGAAAATAGCTTGTTGGAAGTGGTGCAAGTTTTGGGTCGCACGACTGACCCCAGGGTGTATGCACGACCGACCCTGGTGGAAGAAGGATGGGCGAGTGAGCCTGATAGAAAGAGGTCGAGCGAGCGAACCTGAACGAGCGACCGACCCTGTGAAGCATGAACGACTGAGCCAAGAGAGGGAAGTACGTGCGAGAAACCGAGTCTGGAGAGGGAGGTTCGAACGAGCAAGCCCGAAAAAGGAAGAACGAGCGACCGAGCCTGGAGAAGGAAGTGAGAGTGACCAAACCAGGAGAAAGAAATTTAAGCGAGCAAGCCTGGTGGAGTATGGATGAGTGATCGATCCCTATGGAGTATGTACGAGCAACGATGATCGTGAACTCTTCTGAAGACCAACCCCAATCTAACTAAAATTCGAGATGCAAAGGAAGTCCAGAAGAGAAGTTATGGCTCAAGATCCAAATGGGAACCAACTAGTTAACTTCAAAAGTTGGGCTTTGCTGCAGGATGTGTGCAAAGGGGTTATCGATATTTATAACTTTAGTTTACCATTGAGAGAGGGGGAATGTAGACGAACCAGAGCCAGGGCCATGTGGACTGGTTGACTCGTTAGGGTTATTGACTATGGACCAGTGCAGTGGGGTCAAAGTAATTGTTGTACGGGATGGGACTCCATCATGGCCCCAACGAGCAAAGTGGTCATAGTAATAGTCGTGTGGAGCGGGACTCCGCCGTGGCCCTAATAGATCTGGTGATCAAAGCAGTGGATATCGTGTGCTTTACACTGAGTGAGAGATGTGAGGATGATTTCTATGTTTGATATTGCTATCATCATGACATGTACACTTCCACTTTACACTCTATGTTAATGTTACCTTAAAGTACTGTACACCTTGTTGTGCTAACTCTTTGGTTGCAAGTCCAGGTCAGGTATAATTATTTATACCTATTATTGCTTTATTTTATTTGCTATCGATCACACCAGACTTTCATCTGACCCAGCACGTCTCCTCTTACTACTCTGGGTGCTCCTAAACGAGCAAACCAGAGGCAGGTTAGGTGGTTATGCACGAGTAGCTGTCCGGAGATGAGCAGGAAGCTTCCACGTATTTTATACATATTCTCCTTATGTTGTTGCTGGTCACTGCTTTGGGCATTAGTAGTGTACATCTTTTATTCCCTTTTAGAGATAGTATTTTTAAGTTGTAATAATTGGATATGAAGTATTTTGGATTCCGCTACTTTGATGGTTATGGTTTAGTTTTCAGCTTATATACTATCCCGCCTATTTTATATCAAGTTGTGTTATTATCATATTTTATTCCATGCGCTGTGAGATATACTATAGGTTCTTGGTGATTTATTGTTTCAAACCCTTTCTTTTGACGATCGTCCTGTGCCAGTCGGGCATTGGCGCAGCGCATTTCAAGGGAAATGTTTGATGGTGCGGAGCAGCCATCACACTTGTTATCAGAGCCTAAGTTGCATAGTTTCACCTAGGGGAAGACATCAGGGAGAGATAGTATACGTATATGAGAGCGCGTATTTGTGATATTTTGGTTTTCAAAAACTATACATATGTATTACTAATATATCTAAGGATGAAGTCGCACTGCACTGGCACCACATTGAGATGGTTAAACATTTTCTCTTTACAAATTGAATGACGAGCCAAAATACGAGGAGCATGGGTTCAGGGGCCAACAATGGGAATGTCCCTAATATGAGGACGATGTTTACTGCCTTCATGCGAGAGATGCTTAGGGAGTAGTTTCTAATGCTGCTAACAGTGGTGGTGTAGTAGTGTAGACGCCTAGAGCCAATTTCTCCAAACTCAGCAAGGATTATACTAGTCTTGGTGGGAAGCCGTTCCACGAAACAAAATCGGCTACAGAGGTTTGAGATTGGCTTGATAGTTGTGAGCACATCTTCGAAGATTTGGGGATCGATGATGCAATAAAGAGAAATTTAGCATCGCATCAGCTTCAAGGATGGGCTATGCATTGGTGGAATGCTATTAAAGTAGCTACTCCCGAGGATCAAGTTACTTAGAATCAGTTTAAGACTCGCTTTAGTGACGAGTTTATTCCAACTGCTTAGAAATCAGAATTGTTTAGGAAATTTTTGGAGCTTAAGCAGAGTGGTAGGGCAATCTCGGAATATATTGCTGAATTCGATACCTTATTGAAGTATGGATTATCTCTTATCGATACTGCCGAGAAGAAGAATGAGAAGTTCATAACTGGCTTAGATGAGTACTTGGGAGAAAAACTTATAAACCATATTGATGAGACTTTCCAATCTATTATGGGAAAGGCATTGAGATCAGAGAGCCTTTACCCTAAGACGAAGACCAAGGTTGCTATTGCATCAGCAGGAGAGCCAAATCCCTAGGCAAGTGGTGAAGGCAAGAAGAATATCCAGAACAAGAGGAAACAGACCAAACCAAGGGTGGTCAGAAAAGGAAGGATAAGAAAGATAACGAGTGCTTTAGTTGCGGCAAGAAGGGCCACCATGCCAAAGACTGTCGACTGAAGCTAGGAGAGAGGAAGTGCTTGAACTGTGGCCAAGTGGGGCATCTCAAGGATAAATGTCTACAACCCCTAAGGAGAAGCAGACCGTGAAAGCATATGCTATCAACGTTGTTCCTTCTTCGTCGAATGCCCCAACAGTGGGGAAGAAGGGAAAGGGTGTTGTTATCAAAGGTATGCTTTCTATTTATGATGTTTCTGTTTGAGCACTATTTGATACTTGGGCTTCCCATTCCTTCGTATCTAGTAACCTGGTAGATAGGTTGGGATTGGAACCCAAGATTGTCGATAGACCTTTAGTTGTGATGAACCTGATCGGTGGTTCGACTAGCCTTTGTATGATTTGTCCTAATTTGGTCTTAATGAGTCATGGATGTATGTTTGCTTGTGATTACTTTGTTTTGGGCTTTACTGGGTTTGGAATTATTTTGGGAGTCGATTGGCTCCAAAGGTATGGGGTGGTGGTAAACTGTGAGGGGTCTTCGGTGACCATTAGAGTGGATGATGGGCGGAGGGTGGTATTGGGTTGCCTACCCAGTGACAGGGTGATGGCTAGTTTTCTAAATTCCCTCGACATCCTGCATGATGAGTTAGCAGATGTGCCTATTTCTGGAGAGTATCCACACATCTTCAGGGAAGTGACCGGACTTCCACCACACCGAGAGATTGAGTTTCAGATTGATTTAGTGAAAGATGCCAGACCTATGGTGATGCCTCTTCGTCTTATGGCGCCAAGAGAGCAGCGAGAGCTCGAAGTGCAAGTAGGCAATCTTTTGAAGAAGGAGTTTATCCGAAGAAGTGTTTCCGAGTGGGGAGCACCAGTTGTATTTGTTACCAAGGCTGATGGTTCCCTATGATTATGTGTGGACTACCGCGAATTGAACAAGGTGACTAGGATGAATAAGTACCCTCTTCCACGGATAGATGATTTGTTTGACCAATTAAATGGAGCAAGAGTGTTTTCCCAGTTGGATCTCGCGACGGGAATTCATCAGCTCCGAGTAGCAGCTAAGAGTATACCTAAAACGACATTTCTGACGCCATCTGGATTTTATGAGTGGTTGGTCATGCCATTCGGGTTGACCAATGCACCCGCATATTTTGTGGATCTTTCGAATAGGGTTCTCAGGGATCAATTAAATAAGTTTGTTCTTGTGTTCCTGGACAATATCTTAGTTTACTCAAGGACAGAGGAAGAACACAAGGAACATTTGAGGATGGTGATGGAGGTGTTGAAGAAACACCAATTGGAAGCAAAATTTTCTAAATGTCACTTCTGGAGGGAACTGACATTCTTAGGCCATGTTGTTTCAGAGAATGGTATTGCCATGGATCCTACGAAGGTGGCTACAATGCAAGATTGGTCTACACCTAAGAGTGCAACGGACGTGAGAAGTTTCTTGGTATTAGCTGGATATTATCGTAAGTTTATTCAAGACTTCTCCAAGACAGCAGCACTGTTAACCCAGTTGACCAAGAAAAATCAAGCTTTTGTTTGGAACGAAAGATGTGAAAATGCATTTAAGGGTCTAAAGGAGAAGTTGACGTGTGCACCAGTGTTAGTTATTCCCAAAAGAAACGAAGAGATGACGGTATACACGGATGCCTGTGGTACCGGACTAGGAGCTGTACTGATGCAAGGTGGTAAGGTTGTGGCTTATGCTAGTCGACAACTGAAACTGCATGAGAAAATATATCCTACCAATGATTTGGAATTAGCAATGATCATGTTCGCATTAAAGTTGTAGAGTCATTATCTCCTGGGAGAAAGATTCAAGTTGTTTACCGATCATAAGTCATTAAAGTATCTTTTCTCTCAAAAGGATTTAAATCTTCATTAGCAGAGATGGTTAGAGTTCTTGGCTTCATATGATTTCAATATCACATACGCACCCGGGAAGGGCAATGCGGTAGATGATGCATTGAGTAGGAGACATGGCAATTTGGGGGCTATGTTTCTTGAATGGAAGCAACATGAGTATATCGCGGGATACGATTGCAGACCTAAATGTGAATTGGATCCAGAGATGTTGGCAAGTTTGACGATCATACCGACTTTAATTGAGCGGATCGGTTCCAGTAAGAGGGACGATCCTAACCTATTGGAAATCATCTCCAAAGTACAGATGGGCATTGATAGTGAGGAGATGAATAAGTATAGGCTTGATCGAGAAGGATGGCTTCGAAAGAGTAGGGGACTAGTTGTACACAATGTTAATGGATTGAGGGATGAAGTACTTAGAGAGTGTCAGCACTCGAAACTGATTATACATCCCAGTGGTAACAAAATGTATCGAGACATGAAGCAGACCTACTATTGGGAAAGGATGAAGAGGGACGTTGGGAAGTTTATATCCACATGCATGAAGTTAGTTAAAGTCGAGCAAAAGAAGCCTAATGGTTTGTTACAACCGTTAGAAATTCTCGAATGGAAATGGGAACAAGTCTCAATGGTTTCATTGATAGTTTACCTAGGACTAAATCAGGTCATGATAGTATTTGGGTGATTGTGGATCGATTGACCAAAAGTGCAAGGTTTATACCAGTCAAGTCGAATAGAATGACAATTAAGTTAGTGGAACTGTATATGAAGTGGGTAGTGAGATTTCATGGAGTACCTAAAGGTATTGTGAGCGACCGAGATCCATTATTCACTAGTGGATTTGGAAGAGCTAACAAGAGGCTTTAGGGTCAGAATTACATCTCAATACCGCGTATCATCCCCAAACCGATGGTCAAATAGAGAGGGTGAATCGTTTATTAGTGGATCTCTTGAGAGCTTGTATATAGGATTTTGAAGGGTCATGGGATGACTATTTGCATCTGGTTGAGTTCACATATAGTAATAGTTATCAGTCCAGTATTGGTATGGCTCCATTTGAAGCTTTGTATAGAAGACCATGCAACTCACCATCATGTTGGTGGGAAACCGATGAGAAATTTGTGCTTGGGCCAGATGTAATAAGTGAAACTTCCGATAAGATCAAGGTTATTCAACAGCGAATGAAGGCTGCCCAAGATAGGTAGAAGAGTTATGCTGATAAAAGATGAAGAGATTTGAAATTCTCTGTTGGTGACTTGGTATTCGTCTAGATTTCTCCATTGAAGAGTGTGATTCAATTTGGTAGGAGGGTAAATTAGCACTAAGGTTTGTTGGTCCATTTCCAGTTCTCGAACAAGTTGGGAATTTAGCATATAAAGTTGGATTATCTGACAAGATGGTGGGAGTGCACAACGTATTTCATGCTTCTCAGTTAAGGAAGTTCGTGCACGATTCTAATATGACTATTTCACCAGATCAGTTGGATGATATCGAGATAGAACCTGAGGCAGTTGGAAAACGCAGACCGGTTCGTATTGTCGGACATGATACAGAGCAACTTCGAAGAAAGACGGTGAAACTGGTTAAGGTCCAATGGGGTGATAATGAGAATGACTGTACTTGGGAAACCGAGGAAAGCATAAGGAAGTCATATCCAGAGCTCTTTACCTGGTAAGATTATAATTACGATATAGTTATTCCCTTGTTAATAAACTGCATGTTAGGATAGGTTTATTGTGTTATTATGTATGTTTGAATTGTTTGTAAATAGTTGATAGGCTTGCGGGGCAGCATTGTATGTTTTCTTGGTTAAGGAATTTCGGGGGTGAAATTTCTTAGGGGGGAAGAGTGTAATGACTCGTATTCTACGTACCGGAGGATCGTAGAATATTTATTTTATTTCATGCGAAGTCATACGGTCGTGTGACTTTAGGAAACAACTATTGGGGTCATTTCCCACGTTCACGATTTTTGCTAAATTTTATATGACTGTTTTGCCCCTAGAGAATCTTGTTTTACCTGTAACTTTTGATTGGTAAGGAGTTTTACCTGAAACCACTTCCATTGGATTCGTATGATGGTTTCCCATTCCGTAGAGTGGTCACATTAATCAAATGGACTTACTATTTGGGAAATATGGCTGAAATAAGGTTTTGCGAATGGAAAGCAACCTAATCGGGCTTAATAGGGTGATTAACAGCTAGGCCTATAACCCATTTTAGGATTAGGGTTATGGGAGGGCTGAATGGAGTTCAAGAATCATCTCCTTTCATTTTTACAGTCGCCACAAACATTCCTTGAACCCTAGTAATGACCTACGTCTTCCAAATCTCTCTCTAATCACTAATTAATCAAATCTACATCAAATCAAGTCGGATTAACATCAAATTCGAGGTATAGCTGCTGCTGCACCACATTGAAATCCGAGCCAAATCAGTAAAAAAATAGATCTAACATTTTTTTGGCTAAGGTGAGTGACTTGCATGTTTGTATACTAATTATGGCTAATTAGGGGTGATTAGTGATAATTAGCGAAATTATTCATTTGAAAATTATGGAAAAATATGCTTAAATTCTAGAATCATATTCTATGTCACATATATAAATTCGGGTTAATTTGGATTAAGTTTGCTTATCCCGAAATTTAGGGGATTAAGGGGAAAATCATGGATTTGGGTATGTTTGATCTAAATTTACATGTCCAATTGTCGTTTTGGTGTTTTTGGTTGATTCTACATGTTACTACTGCTATTTGGTATGTTATATGGTCGCATAGGAAAGTTAGAATGGTTGAAAACACCATCGTCAGGCGAACTAGCTTGTTGGAAGCGGTGCAGGTTTTGGGTCGCACGACCGACCCCAGGGTGTATGCACGACCGACCCTGGTGGAAGAAGGACAGGCGAGTGAGCCTGATAGAAAGAGGTCGAGCGAGCGAACCTGGACGAGCGACCGACCCTGCGAAGTATGAACAACCGAGCCTGGAGAGGGAAGTATGTGCGAGAGATCGAGCCTGGAGAGGAAGGTTCGAACGAGCGAGCCCGGAAAGGGAAGAACGAGCGACCGAGCCCGGAGAAGGAAGTGCGACTGACCGAACCAGGAGAAAGAATTTTGAGCAAGCGAGCTTGGTGGAGTATGGACAAGCATCCGATCCCTATGGAGTATGTACAAGGAACGATGATTGTGAACTCTTCTGAAGATCAACCTAATCCGTCTAGAACCCGAGATGCAAAGGAAATCCAGTTGAGAAGTTATGGCTCAGGATCCAAATAGGAACCAACGAGTAAACTTCAAAAGTTGGGCTTTGCTGCGGGACGTGTGCAAAGGGGTTATCAATATTATAACTTTGGTTCACGATTGAGAAAGGGGACATGTAGACGAACCAGAGCTAGGGCCGTGTGGACTAGTTGACTCGTTAGGGTTATTGACTATGGACCAGAGTAGTGGGGTCAGAGTAATAATTGTACGGGGTGGGACTCCATCATGGCCCCAAAGGGCAAAGTGGTCATAGCAATAGTCGTGCAGAGTAGGACTCTTCCGTTGCCCCTATAGATCTGGTGATTAAAGCGATGGACATCGTATGCTTTACGCACTAAGTGAGAGATGTGAGGATGATTGCTATCACAATGACATGTACACTTACACTTTACACTCTATGTTAGTGTTACCTTAGAGTACTGTACATCTTGTTGTGCTAACTCTTTACTTGTAGGTCCAGGTCAGATATAATTATTTATACCTGATATTTCTTTATTTTATTTGCTATCGCTTGCACCAGAATTTCATCTGACCTAGAGTTTTATGTCTCCTCTTATTACTCTGGGTGCTCCTAAATGAGCAAACTAGAGGCAGGTTAAATGGTTATGCACGAATAGCTGTCGGGAGACGAGTAGAAGGCTTCCACGTACTTTATACATGTTCACCCTGTGTTGTTGCTGGTCACTGCTTTGGGAATTAGTAGTGTACCTCTTTTATTCCCTTTTAGAGACAGTATTTTAAATGTATAATAATTGGATATGAAGCTGTAATTTTGGATTTTGCTACTCTGATGGTCATGGTTTAGTTTTCAGCTTATGTCCTGTCTCGCATGTTTTATATCAAGTTATGTAATTATCATATTTTATTCCACACGCTGTGAGATATGTTGTACATAACGGTGTTGTATACAAAATTATATGATTTTTGTTTGATGATAACAACCAAATATATTTTATTATTAAATGTGTTTGTAACTGCACTAGTATACTACACAACAGACATGAATATAATATTTCTATTTAAATAAATACAATTGTATAGAAATTTAAATATTCACATAGTATTTTATTTGAATAGAATATTTTATTTCAACATTTTAAACAGTACAAGTTTTATACTCCCCTATTTGTACATTTCTGCAATATAACTCAAATTCACCGATATTCAATCTTATATAGTACTCCTCACTCAGTTCACTCAACATTGTTACATACTCTCTATTTACAGTTTCAATTGTATAAACATACACACTCACTCATATACAAATATTCTTATATACATTTCTCTGTCATCTTCAATCTTCTGTTTGCACAGCTCAGTCGGTCCAGTCGCCATCTGCTTACCTGTCACATGTAGAAACACACACACAGTGTATCTAGAAAAGAAATATTTTTAATTCTAGGAAATATATTTTTATTTTAAAAATTTATTTGCCTTATATTTCAGGTGTGTTTTCTCATCATTTTTCATGACTCGATCTGATTTAGTAACCTATTAATCTGTGTCTAGACAGCTTGTGATATTCACAGTGAAACACTGTAAATACCACAAGGCAGAGAGTATGTATATATAGTGAAGGGACAGGAAAATTACTCTAAATGGCTGCATATACACACGTGTATAAAATATACACGTGTGCACTGCCACGCCAATCCAGTGCGCAACTGAGGAGTAGCCACATGGACCATCTTGATTCAGTGCAGCATGGTCAACATAGTCAACATGAAGTACAACAAATGATCAGTGTGGTGCATGGCAACATAACAAAATTGGTCGAGCCAGATTAGAAAAATGGAGCAAATACAAAGCAGTTCAAACAAAATGCAAGTGGGTCAAAGTCAACACAAAGTAGCAATGAAAATTTGACAAAGCAGCATGAATACAAACTATTTACAAATGCAAAGTAGTAAAAGCATGGTCTATAGTTTTCAAACATGATGACTGTTTCATATTCATGTATGCACTGTAATGGAGATTGCAACATGGTTCAGTTCTGTACAACATGGAAGTATGGTGCACAAATTTCATGTCAAAAGCATCTTATAACATGGAACAGTTACATGAATGAAGCATGATCGAGGCAAGTCGAGGCAGTCAGGCCACAAAACTCAAGATTTCAATGTATATTGGTGCAGCAGTTCAAGTGTATCTAAAATGGCTGAGGCAACGTAAATTATAGTCAAATCATCATGTGTGTACACATACAAGTACATGGTACAATCTTCAGGTTTATTTGCTCAAGTATACAAACATGGTCGAGACATGACTCAGCCGAGTGCAAGACAGTCAACCATGCTTAGATACATGAGTATATACAAGTGGTTACAAAATGGGACAATGCAAATACATCACAAAATGAACAGTGCATCATAACAGCCAACATGAAATGCAAAGTGCAACTGGACATACAAGCTCGAGCAGCTAAAACAAAACAACATGATATGTTTCCTTTTTTCAAGCTGCAAATACATGAAGGAGTGTATATATGCTAGTTTAAACAGTAGCAGTGAAATGTGTGCATATACAAATGAAAATGGACTGAGCAAAGCCAATGTGGTTCAGCATTGCTCAAAGGCACAGTGATGCAACAAGATCAACTACAATACAGGGAACATGCCAACACAACATAATCTCAATGGTGCAAAATAACAATTTCAAGCATGAATACATGTTCTTGTCGAACAATGTGTATACAAGGCTCAACACAGTGTGCACATACAACATAGCAGCTCAAATTAGTTTAAGAGGACATGATACAGCTACAAGAACAACAATGATCAAGCATGGATGGTTCAAGTTCAAACATGCTATAGAATGGACATAACATGTGCAGTTCATAAGCCAACAGAGCACAAGATGGAGCAAGGTGTTATTCATGAAGTATTTCAAGATAGTATAAATATAGCAACATAGATGAACAAAGGCAGCAGTGCACTCAACATGGCTGAACCAACATGTACACAAAGTGTTCATAATAAATCAGACAGCTTGTTCAAGTCTATAGCAAATGAAAAGGGAAATGAAATCATCATGAGCTACAAATATTTATTTCCAGACTTCGAATGGGATTATATGGAAAACAAACAAAAACATCAAGAGCAAGTAGAGAAATCCGTGTATCATGACAGCAAGACAAGTTCTAAATGTGTTAAAGTCGCTTTCTTTCCAGGAAATTAATTCATGCAAATGGACCAGTGAAAAATGAGAGAAAAATTTGATTTAATCATATGTGGAATGCTGTTCTTTCTAGAAATAAACACAATTACTCAATCATGCATGTGACAGCAAAATTTCTGCAAGGAGGTTCAACAATTCAATTCAATATGATAGTGCAAGACAATCAATTCCTGAAATTCAATCACATAAAGGTCCAGTGCTAATCAAGCATAGGATAATTTTGGCAAGTATAAAATCAAGGTAATCTTTGGCAATAATGAATTCATGGTTTTAAATGGTTCCATTCACTCATAAAGATTTTTTTTGAAAGAATATTTCATGGTTCAGCAAATATGGCAAGTCTTAAAATCATTCCAGGAATGTATTCTATCTCATGTTCTAAATGGCAAGAAATGAATTATTACATTTCCAGATTTATGTCAAATATTAGTCCGAATTCAAAAGGGGGTCAAATCTAGCAAGAAATCATGTGTGTATTTACAACATATATTGCTATCAGAAATCCAATAAAGCATTCCTAAAATCATGCAACAGATATCATTTTATTTTTACAAAGCGTCAATCATGCGTGTTTTTCAAAATTGAAGGAATCCATTTATGGCAACAATAATACAACATTTCAAAAAGGGGCAAATTAGTTTTCCATCCAGATTCACATCAATGCCATTAACATGTCCAAGTTCATTCAAGAATTAGTCACGCAAGTAAATCAAAGCAGCAAAAGGGGCAACACAAAATCAGGCCAAGACAATTATCGAAATCAGAGAATTAAGGATTTTTCAAATCCTGTTTAACACCACATCATCACAGGCAAGAAGATTGATCGAAAACCAACACAACAATTCAAAGAGAAAATTGAAGAAATCAAATCAGTAGAACTCACAGCTTTCGATCAAAGAAATTCCCAAATCGTAGATAAAGCAAGCCATAGTGTTTTGAGCCTCAGAGATAATCCATACATCAAGCAATCGATTTGATTTGGGGAAAATTTCAGAAACCCTAGTTTTGATTTTCACTTTCCAGCCGTCGCCATTTTTCAAAGCAAAGAGATCGAAGTAATAAAAGAAAGGATGAACCATTTCTAAAAGGGCCGGCCTAGTCTACTTGGTTAAAGGGAGTTGTTTTTCTTCCTTTTTAAAGTAGGTTTTTTCTTTAATTTTTTGTATTGTTTTTGTATTTGATTTGTATTCGTCCAAACAGTTTTCTAGAGTCTGTAAAATTCTAGGTCATTCAGTTAGGAGTTTAACTGATAGGTGCTAGAGTCTGTAAAATCTACGTGGTTTCCTAGTTTCGTCTGTAAAACTAGGCAGTTTACTAGAGTCTGTAAAACTAGGGGAAAATTTGGTCTGGGGGATATAGGCTAGTCAAGGGTTTTGAGTGTAGGGTTAGGACAGGAGCGAGGGGTTCGCGAATTTACAGGGTCTATAAGCGGGATCTATTATTAACACCTAGTAGAAACCTTAGGAATGCAGCAGTAGGCAGGATTTTGCCGAAGCTGGGTATATCTTGTGTCATTTACTTTCTGCATTTCTATTTCTGCTATATTATGTGGTCTTCGAATATTTTATTATCTCGCGAAAAATTAATAAACCCTAATCATCCCCCTCTAGGGTTAATCTAGATCCAACAAGTGGTATCAGAGCCTGGTAATTTCATTAACTCTAGTGTCATAAGTCATCCTTGTTGTCAGTCTTCTGAGAGTGAGTCCAGTGATATTCCAATTATTTTCAATGGAATGGATTTTTCAATTTGGAAATCAAAATTCGAATTATATTTAAAATCTGTTAATTTTGAATATTGGAATATTATTGAAAATTTAAAAGATATGTTAGATAAGAAAGACAAAGTTACTAATGCTCGTGTAATGCATATTATTTATTCTTATCTTAGTAATAATCAGCTTCATCTTATTTCCCACTATTTAACCGCGCATGATATCTTGAAAACTCTCAACGCACTGTATGGAAATGACAATGACTGCTCAAAACCCTCAATATCCATCTCAGATTCAAATGTGTGCTTAACCGGAGCTATCAATGATGATTCAGATGATGGAAATTTTTCGTATGAAGAACTGGTTTCTCGTTGTAATGATTTAACTAATCTGTAAATCGTCTCCAATGGAAAAATAAACTTTTTAAATCTAAAAAAAATCTGAGTTACGATGCAAAATTGATTGTTTGGAATCAAAACTTGAAAATATCTTGAAATTAGAAAATTCTGACTGTGAAAATTGTTTGAATTTAGAAAATAATCTTGTTCATTTCAATAAAAATATTCAAAAGCTCAAAATGAAATTCAGATCTTAAAAGTAACAAGATTGAGCTGGAAAGTACAAACATTTTTTTACAAAAAGAATTGGATAATTTTAAGACGATCCAAAGTTCCAAACATAATTTTTCTAAGAAACTAAAGATGAAAACAAAATCGTTTTTGAGAAAAAATATCGACTTTGAAAAAGAAACTGAAAATTTTGAAAAACTTGAGCTTGAAAAACAAAAACAATTTGAATATGAGATTTTGGAATCCCAAGCAAGAATTAAATTACTTGAATGTGAAAATTTGGTTTTAAAAACTGATTTTGAAAAGTGTAAGAACATCGAAAACCATTGTTCGGATTTAATGAAAGAAAATGGTGATCTTAAATCTAAAATTCAACAACTTGGAACAACATTGTAAAAAAATTCTAATAGTGAAAAATCTTTGAATATGTTGTTGAAAAACCAATTTTCTTCAGGAAATAAAAACGGTCTTGGCTTTGGGAAAAATAATGTTTTTGAAAAAAACGGAATTCTAATGATTTTAAAAATCCTTCAAACTGCTTTGAAAGGAATCAATTTGAAAATTCAAACTCTGGTAATCTCAAAGGATTTTTGAATCATAAACATGATGTGAATGTGTTTTATAATAATCCGTTTGAACAATCTTGGATCCCAAAAAGAAATAAAATAAACTTTGTTAAATTCAAACAGATCTGGGTTCCTAAAGGTACGAAGATAGATTCGAATGGATTGTTATACAAACAGGTTTGGGTACCAAAACATACGAATACAACTGTGAGTGGTTTTACCAATTTTGTTAAACCACTCGATCCCTCAAATTGTTAGGTATCGAAGGTGGTTAAGGAACTGCTGTGCGAAAGAGAAACTGATTTCATAACTACTTCATATTATCAGATAATTCACAGTACCTTAGCCAAGTCGGTTGAGTCAGAGATTCTCATTTACATCGATTTCAGGTATGATCTCTAGACTCAGTCTTTGTATATTCTTTGTTTTTTCTCTTTTATTTGTTTTTCCTCCTTCTACCTCTTATGTCTATTTTCTTTTTTGATTTATCACTGTCATATTATTTTTCTTCTTTGAGCCTTCTTAACTTCCAATCGCAGAATTCATTTTTTTGGAAATTTGCTTCACTTGAATGAAAATCTGATGTTTTAATCTTATCCAGATCTTGAATCTAATCTTGCGTATATTTGCAATTGTTTTGAAGTTCATTTTCTGAATTCCTAACAGTGTTGACATACTCTTGTTATATCTAGAACACTGTTAATATGAATTCTAATTTTTTTGATGATCTGAAAAACAATTAAAATTTCACACATCTCTTCTATTCTGAGGTACTTCTAATTCATTTTAGAAAGGCTTGAAAATTTATACTCATTACAGCACACTACTGTTTCTCAGTCGTGATAATTTCATTGGTTTTCAGATTGGCTTGGATATTTTTTGATCTGTCTTGAATCTCAGTGATACATCCTGAAATTCATTTTGTATTCATGATCAGTATGGTTGAAATTTGTTTAATTGAAATCATATGAGATTCTTGATATTTTGAATTTCACACACCTCCTAAATTTGAAATTATCAACCTTGTGTGACTAATTCACTATATCTCAAAACTTGACATTGATTCTAGTGATTTCAAATAAACTATTTTGGATCATGAATATCTCTCAAATGTAATGTAAATGATCTAAAATTTCTCTTGTGCCTGTCAGAAACATTCTTTGAATTTTTTTTTTGAAAATATGGCCTTAAAACTCTTTGCTATTTCATGATGATTTGATGTAAATATTTTTTTGTTTCAAATCATTTGAAATTATTGATTTTTGAATCTCACACATATCTTGAATCTGAAATTTAATCTAGTGTGGCTGATTCATTGAATCTAGAGTTGTACATTTCCTCAAATGATTTCAAATAAAAGGTATTTTTAATCCTGGATCACGAATCATCTTATGTGACTGTCATCTTGACAAGTCTACTTTGAAACTGTTTTTTTGTGATGCTGTGATACTGTTCTTAGATAGTTGCTTATTTTTGATCTGTCTACTGCTTTGATAAATGTGCCAAATCTGTTTCTTTGTCTGCTTGGGCCTTGGGCTTAAAATTCTTTTATCGGTGATACCCTTGTTTGTCTACTATGTCTTGTTACGGTCTTCATTAATAGGGACACCAATTGGTATCAGATGTGCTGTTTTTTGTCTTGCTGTATATATATTTTTTTCCCTCTTGTTTTGTATAGATCTCCATATCCCCCTTTTAATTGATTTTCAATTTTAAAATTATTTATTGATTATTCATTCAGAAATTGAAATCAATATCTAAATTGAACTGTATTTATAATTCATCAAAATCATTATCAGATTTTGAAATTGTGATGAATTGTGACTGCAATACATTTCACAATAAGAGAACATTTTATTTAGATTTTCATGATGGTTGAACATTTATTATAATATCTTTGAATTGGAAATTATTTCACGATCATCTCCTTTATTTATCATCATTCTACTATCCATCATGATTTTATACTATTGTGGAGAGTTCATTTTTTTTAAAAGCCTTTTTGAATAAGAAGTGGAAATATTTGTGATAGAAATGGGACTATGTTATTATTCAGAATTAGTGATAATTGAAGATTTTCAACGATCCCGGTATACTCGAGCATATCTCATAATATAATTAATTTAGAAATTTATTTCATAAACCATTTCTGTACCTACCTCATTTCTATCATCCACATTGGTTTTATATACCGAGAAGTTTTTCTTTTAAAGCTGAAAACGATAAACATACAGTTAATTCATAAGCGTATCTCTAATCTCATTTAAAAATCCAAGCTTTGGTCATGCATGGTTATGAGACAACTTATAATTTAAGCTGCGACTGACCTTATTTAAAAATCCAAGATCTGGTTATGCGTGATCAGTGCGCTCTTAAATAAAAAAAGAAAAGAAAATAATGTGTTATAAATTGAAATTAATTTGAAATTCTTCTTTGTGTATAAAAACTAGCCTATCAATCCATATTCTAACTTGTGAAATGTGTTGAAATCTTATGATGTATTATGATTTGTTGATTGATAGCTATTGGGTTTTGAGATTATTCGATTTTACCACTTAAATTGAATTATTAACTATAGTCCAAATCCATCACTGTTTTTGTGCTCAATTTTATAAAATTCTTTGGGAAATAATTGGAAAATATTCATATTTTTAAACACTCTCCACTTTTATAATTTCATCGTAAATCCATCATTCTACAATGTGAAATTTGCTGCTAGTTCTTAGAGTATTATAATTTTTGTTTGATTGATTGAGATTCATGATGACTATTCTTCCTCTAATGCTGAAATTATATTTTTTTATTCATTTTTCATCTATATTTTAAATTCTATATCCTTTTGATGATAACAAAAAGGGGAGAATGGGTTAAGATTTTGATTTATGAGGGAATACTTTATAAATATTTTTAATTTTGAAAATTTATTCAATTTCATTTTTTTTCACTCATTCACAGTTACAGGGGAGTTTCTATTGTATGGGAGCATTCAAATAGGGGGAGTTCAAGATATATTACAGGTTCTTGGTGATTTGTCATTTCAAACCCTTTCTTTTGACGATCGTCCCATGCCAGTCGGGCACTGGCACAACGCATTTCAAAGGAAATGTCTGATGGTGCGGGGCAATCGTCACACCATAGGTCTAAATTGATCAAAAAATCGCCATGGACACAATGTTGTTATTTCCACGACCAAATTCTTATAGTTTTACAAATTTTATTTTATTATTCAATTAAAAATGTGAGATGTTACACTATTGTTTTAGCTGTATATATTTGATAGTATATGTTCACATGTCTGCTTATACTTATATGATTTTTGGGCATGCGAGATATCTTTGTTTTCTCTAGTTCTTTAATTTCCATACATGATTTGGCAATAAATTTTATTTTTAGTTATAAATTTTTAGAAATCAAACTGCGCATAAAAGGTATTGGCGGAATTTTTCGAAACCTAAGCCAGAATCGGGAAATGAGATCCTTAGTCGATTTGTCCCCTACTAAGGGTTTGTCACTTGTATTCTCCATTTTTTGTTCATATGGAGATAATTGTATAAACACGAGTTTGGTTTATTCACACTGATCCTAAATTTAGGTTGTGGTTGTGCTTAGGAATGGGAATCGGCTCCATGGCAAATCCCGAGTATGTTTCCTTTATCGTGGTTGCTTTCAGTAGTTGTTCTTGAGGGCGATGATTGATGATTTATTGTGTGTCAACACTTGTGTGAGTGTTGGTTTATGATGATATATCTATAAGGATTTCAAGTATAAAATCCTTTAATTGGGGAAGAGTGTAACAACCCAAGTTTTTGATGATTGGATGTTTAAATACTAATAATTAAATAATTGGTGGTTCCAAAGTGAGAATTTTCATAAATGATTGAATCAAGAATCAAGATTAGTTCCATTAAGCTTAGGTGGTTCACTAGGTACTAAAGAAGTATAAGGATCATCGTATTTTGATATCTGATGCTTCAGTAGAAGATAATCTCGAAATATGCATGAATGTTATCATTTTCGGGAGCATTGTCAGATTACAAAGGAATTTTTATTTTTGGACCCGTAACAGTGAGTGGTTGTATGCTATAAAGTTTCTTGGCGATCAAATGTACCATTTTTTCATGCGAAATTAAAACGTATGGTAGTTTTGGATGGAGGATTCAAGGCAATTGAACATAATCACACTATAAATAACCCCGAATTATCAATTAATTTTAATTAGCCGAATAATGTAACTTTGTTCTTCACAATTCATGGTTGCCGTCCTATTAGTTAATTCAAAAATCCATATCTCCTAATTAAATCATCGAAAAAAATATTTAACTAGATTCATTGGGCTCATATCGATTTTCTTTTCAATCTCATGCTAGTTTTATACCACTCGATCATTATACAGAATTTTTTTGTTATCGATTACGGTTTCACTTTGATCAAGATTGAAGCAACAATTGGTGAATCTAAGATTACCATTGTGTTTATCATCGCAATGTACAACACCTTACCAAATTCACATGATACGATCCCTTGTTGAAAAATGTGACTCAGCTATGTCATGCAACCTTAAGTAGGTCATGATTTGACTTGGTCAACCAAGTTTGGCTTCGGGTGGTACGTAGCGTAGATCTCATAGGCGTAAGCGGTTTCATATTTCATGAAGTAAAGAGGAAGAAATCAAGGAGAGAACATGATGAGGAGAAGAGTTTCTTTGCCTGTGCATGCATTAAGATAACGAGAAAGACAATTATGAAAGTAGATTAGTGATTAAGTAAGGTTAGGCATGGTTTAGGCTATTTAATTATTTAAATAATGTATGAAACTTATATCACATAATTTTTGCATACAATGTTAGATTTGGACACTTTTCTTCCTTTAGACTCATATTGGCAAGCTCTACGTTTTAACACTGGTTTAGGCTGATTTAGCTATGGTGAGTGATATTGTCTCTTATCGATCTATAATTATTTTTGCGGTGAATAGTCAACATACTAAAGTGATTTATAACCTAAAAATATTTTAGGACGGTTGAACTTAGTAAGTAATAAAAAATAATGAAAAAGTAATTTGGTTTTTTTATAACATGAATGTCATATTTTTACCATTTGCTTGCTGTTACGCGTTGCTTTGACATAATTGCTAGAAGTGAACTATTTTGACACCTTATTCACACTAATAATTTTATATAGGTCTATTTATTGTATTAATGCTATTATAGATATTTGAATGCAATTACAGATGATTTTATGGTTATTGGTTGCATGGTTGCTTTTTCACGTAGATGATTGTAGACGTTGTTTATTGACGAAATAGGACTTTGAAATCTTATCTGCTAAAGTTTAGTATTACCTATCGAATGCACAAGGTGGTGTATATTGACTGATTATACAAGACTTGAGGGGGAGAGATATATTCATGAAGGATTATCATAGCACAGAGACCAATATGAAGATAAAGGTGCGTTAAAATGTGTCTACAGATTCAACAAAGGAGCTATAGCGGAGAATGTCTTAAAATTATAAAATAGGGTAATGTTGGAGCATAAAGACTGATTAGAAGACGGATCAATATTAGAGTACGATGACGGATCTAAAGACAGAGGATCAACTCGATGGCGAGCTTAAATTTATGAATGGATGCTGGACATTTTCGCTTGATATGTATTTAACCAATTTGGTTAAATACATGCTTAGAGTGGTCATTAAAGATTAGCATGGAGTGTTTGACATCGACACTATGGAGGTTGGCCATTTTAGCCTATCTGACATGGATGATGATGTTTTTTCGAGGGGTAGGAGATGACTATTCGTTTGATGGTGATTTCGAGACGACAACTCTTCGATTGGTGGTCTTGGTATGAAGCAAGATGGGCGTTTCGTCAAAGGGAAGAAATGTATGATGATGCAATTCATTAAACGGGGTGACAAGATATTTTGGGTTGTGTTGGAGGTTGCGGTTCGGTGGTTCCTTCTATAGGGAGGAATTTAAAGCCTACTGATATTGTGATTCTTCGATTGTGAACATAGATGAGAGTGTTAAAAGGAAAACGTGATAGGAAGATCTATATGGAAAGAGGCTGCGAGATAATGGACTAGTTCTAGTGGGACTCAACATAATTATCGAGTCGTGGATGTCTCGTATACTTGGGAGTGCTAAGGAATCATCGATAGTTAAGAGGATTCTAGTAGACCCAATGAAGGAGTGTCATGGGGATGCCTATTTCGAATGTTAGTGATGGTTGTGTAACTTAGATCGCTTTGGGAGTGATCCAGTTGTCTTAGAAAGACAAATGTACATGGGATGTACGGTAGTCTTTCTAGATCCTGGGTTTTCATTAGCCTTGGATGAATGGCATAAGCCAATTATACATATATCAATGTATTCATGGCTTTAGATGGTGATAACTAGGATATTATTTGATAAATGCTGTGATTGCTTTGAATGCTCCCTTTCTTCTTTCTCTGGGTGGGCTGTCACCACAGGATGTTGAAATAAAGTGAGGATTAAGAATCTTATTCCATGTAGTGTCTTTTCTGTTGTTATTTCAAGTAGTATATACTATTTTAGCATATGCTGACTCTGTGGATGCAGGGACATGCCATGTATGATTCATCATACCATCTGTGTCATATACTAATAGGACTTTTATAATATTTTGAAACTTGTTTATCGCTCATACCAAACTGTTATTTAACCCAAGTTTTTTTGTTCCCTCTTATTACCTTGGGTACTCATCAAACGCACCGATGAGTTGGCTAGGAAGTAGGTGTCAGCGTTATCTAGAGCTATGCAGGTAGGGTAGCAAGAATTGGTTTCTTTTCATAATATACATGTATTATTGTTATTCCGTTATGCGACACTGTAGGGCCATGAAAGTGTAGGCAATTTATTCAGTAATAAGTTGTCGGTGAGTTTATTCATATTTTATGTAACACCCTGTAATTTTAAAGAATGTTAGAATGATAAATTAAGGAATACTTAATTAAATATTGAGAATTAAGTAAAACGTACCGTGCTGTTGCATGGAATTCTGCTTAAGATAGACTTCGAGTTTATGTAAAACGGACAACGTATGAAGGATTTATGGACGGTAGAAGTTTGATGAAGAAAGCAGGAAGCAGGCCAGGATAACTGGCGTAATTGGCAAGTGCACCAAGGCATTTTTGCACAGACGCACTTGTGAAATGCGCCCCTGTTAATTTTCGGCATCCGGACCCACAGGGGTCGACCCCGTAAAGGGGGTGTTGACCCAGGTGTCGACCTCCGGGTCGACCTCCCTCACATCTAGGCAGAATTCAGATTTCAAACGTGGACTTGTTTGTGGCTTAGTTCGTTGGCTTTAGGCTATAAATATGACCCCATTTCTATTTTTTTTATACACCTAAAACAATGAATAATTAGATGTTGCCTCTACTTAGATCAAAATAGCCTATTCTTCTTGAACAACAAGAGTTAGGCAATTTGTGCTTCAATCAATTCCCTGTTCTTTAGATCCAATCACAGTGAGTTCAAGTTATTTTTAGATATGAACATTTAACAAGTAATTTTGACATGTTTATAAATTTGGATCTAAACCTATGCCTAATCAATCATGTTGTTACATGTACATCAGATCTGTTCTTATATGCTTATTTTTGTACATCAGATCTCTTATATGCCTATTTCTATACATCAGATCTGTTCTTATATTTCTGTTTCTGCTATCATATGCCCATTTCTATCACCATTGGTTTTATGCCTATTTTGTTCTTCTCCCTCTCTCACATTCCCTTTTTATTTTATTTTATATTTCCAGGCTACTTTCGATCCTAGGCCAATATCGCTGAAATATGCGTACGAACGAAATTAGGTTAAGTTGGGAATGATTGAAAATGGTAATTTAGGGGCATAACTTGTACTTTGAATCACGATTGGAGTCTGGAGGCATAAACTATATTGTGAAATTGGACTATAAATCGGGGCATGATTTTAATTTATACGGTAAATTATGACTTGTGGTTTGGGACATATAAATTTGTAGGCTTAATTTAATATTAAGCAAAACATGTTAATAGAACTGTAAAGAATCTGTGAAGCCTGTTTAATCCATTAAAATTGGAGCATAACTTGTATTGGGAAATTTGGGGCATAACTTGAATTGAAAACATGAATATGGATTTGGAGCATAGACCAAATTGTGATTAAAAATCTTAAATTGGGTCATATGGTACATGACGAATATGACTTGGAAAAGGGGCATGAAAACCTATAATGATATAGGTATAATTGTTAAATAATGGAAATGCCTAGAATTACAGTAATTAGAAACTGTAACCATGCTTAGACACGAGGTTAGATTACACTTGTGGTAGATGTCAACCCGGACCCAACCGACATATCCAACGTCCATAAGTGGTAAATCTACTGTGAGGGGTCTAAGTGCATAAACACATGATGGTGCTATGACGCGAGGTTAAGTCCGACTTGTGGAAGAAGTCTGCCCAGACCCAACTGGCATGTCCAACATCCACAAGTGGTAGACTTAAATGTGGGAGGTCTAGCGCATTATAACCATAAATGAATGTATGGTAATGAACTTGTAATATTTAACCTATTTGAATCCATAAGGATTGTATGAGCCTGCTAAATCTGTGGGGTTAAGTAAACCTGTTAAGTATGTGGGGTTAAGTAAGCCTGTTAAATCGGTGGGGTTAATTAAACCTGTTAAATCTGTGGGGTTTATACGAACCTGTTAATCTAGAAAACTTAACCTGCTAAATCTGTAGGGGTTATATGGATCCATTAACTTGTAAGTTTAACCAATAATTCTATAGGGGTTTGTGCGAATCTGTTAAATCTGTCAGGCATAACCTATCAAAATCCTAGTTAATCGGGGGCATGACATCTTTAAGGCTTGGCTTGTGTCATACGTTGTGTGGGACCCATATTAGTCAGTAACCCATTCTAGTATTAAAGGGGGAGCCCGCACTAGGTAAGGGTCAGGGCATGTTTACTGAGCTGATTGTAAGAGGTTCATCTGGGAAGAGTTGTGTACTGGCGCGTTCCAACGGACTCATGTGCATGCATGAGTACACCCTGCTCTGTGAAAATAAGCCGTTATAGCACAAGTAAGTAGGTCTGTGTCCTTCTGTAGGTTGCCACTTTAGGAAGTAATACACCCTACTGTGGAGCCGACACAGGGTATTTACAGGATAGGGAGCCGATCGATTGGGGGTAGCAATTAGGGTACATCAAGTCCTATCTATTTTTGTGGGGTACCTGTATTTCTGTTTGGGTTAACACCCATTATTTCTGTTTAGGTACCGGTTAATTCTGTTTGGAGTAAAACCTGCTACTAGAGTACACCTAAAGCTACCATTATATTTCTGTTGGGATCATCCTGTTTCTGTTAAATAATTAGGGAGTATGTAATCCTTTTACATATTTGTTATACTAGTATTGGTGCAGAGAAAAGTACTTAAGAAGCGCAACATATCCAATTTTGTTATCCTATTTATCCTGATATACCTATCATATGATACTATTATCTCTCTCATCCAGTTTATATGCCTATCATGATGCTTTTACTTATTTATATGCTAAAAGTAACTATATTCGCCAGACTTTATGTCTGACCCATTTTGTTTCCTCTTCTCTCCCCCCTCGTGCCTCAGGTTCTCAGTGTGGGAATAGTCGGGCTTGATTTGGATTCTGTCTTCCATTCTGCATGGAGCTGCTTTGATGTACTGCTTGATTTCTTGTCTTCTCTGATATGGCTATATTTTGGGGATTATGCTTTTTGTTTATTTCTGTATTCTGATGATTTTAAGTACAAGACATAAGCTTTATGTCAATCTAATAGGGTTTCAGTACTTCAAACTTATGATGTCACTGGGTTTTGAACCACCATGTTTTCTGTTTTAATAAAGATTTAAATTCCCCTGCTATTATATATCTGTCTTGTAATATTTCTGTTTCTGTTTACCTATAACGCTTCACGAAACATAATGCATTCTCTTAAAGAGTGACATTAACGGACTGGGGTGTCACATTTTATATATGACTGTATGAGCCAATATACTTTAATTTTATGGTTTATATAGTTATTGATGTCTCATCTTTTTTATATCTGTGATTTCCGTTATATTTATCTGAATCGCTGAGATGTACGACATGTTCTGTATTTATTCTAAATGTCTCTTTCATTTTATTTTTTCCTATTCACTTCCCATCTTATCTGTTTCCCTTCTTTTCCATTTTTTTCTCTAACAACCATTCTGCATCAATCGGATTCCCATACAACATAGTAATGGGTTGTATATGCACCAACGGTAGAGGATGGTCATTACAGAAGTCATGTGCGGTCCACCATAGATTCTTTAGAGTATAAGGGAGCCTATATTTATGATGAACTTTACATTCGTTGAAGTGGTAAATAAGTGAGCTAGCATATGAAAATGGATAGTGGCTTCTCATCATGATGGATTTGATGACAATCCAAAGCTGTAAATAAGTGACCAATTAGGTCTTATGCAAATAGGATCGTTCAACAAATACCTATGAGCGAAATAAATGACATTAAAGAGATAAAGAAGATAAAGTGTATTGCCTTGATTGCGTTGAGTATTCTAAATGCTGATAGATGGCTACATGGTTATGCAACCAACAATCAATCATTGGTGCTTGTAGTGAGGAAATCCAAAAAGGATTACAATTCGATAAGTGTGAAATAACGAGTAGATTGAGTAATATGAAAATATGTGTATATGCGGAAATTTAGATAGTGTAGTATAGTATTTTTTATGTATGCAAGTAAATATTTAATGAGATATATTTAGAGATTATATCATAGATAATAAATATAAATGCAGTAGATAAAATAAAGAATCCCAGGAATTTTAATACTGATTTGGAGCATCGTCCTACATCCAGTCACTGACTCCTTCTGGAATTTCAACTAATCAACACCCTCACTTAACCCGGAGGAACAAGTATTGCAACACCTGAGCAGCAGAATAGGATTTTGCCTCAGAAGCCAAAGTGGACTTCTTGCCTGAGCAGCAGAACATGACTTCAACAAATATGACAAGTTGTTTTGACTTTGTATGTGTTTTTGATAACACAGATACGGTCACAATTAATTACACCCTTCCTATAATCTTCTCTTTTGCATATATATATATGTGTGTGTGTGTGTATATATATATATTTGAAAGAAAGTGAATAATTAAGAAGGAAAGTGACTTATAACCACGGAGTATTGAAAATATGAGAGCACAACTGAATATTGTATGAAAATGTTTCAGAATAAAAGAATATAGAAATCAGGAAAGATCGATGATTGAAACAAATGATTCTGAAATATATTTATAGTAAATAAAAGTTTGCAATTATTTGTGAAAATATTTAATCAAAAGATATAGTCATAATTCTTGAATTAAATAGTTATGACTCGTTAAAAAGTCGCAATCCTTCAGTTCAGCAGGCTGAATTTATAATTCAGGTGGCAAAAAAAGGTTAGAATTCGAAAAGGTGTGCACATGCGTAGAAACAACGATATTCAACCGTCTGAATGGATTATTCAGCCGACTGAATTTTGTTGATAAGCAAAATTTACCATAGCTCAATTGGTTGGAGCCCATGCCTTCTAAACTAGCGATCCGAGTTTGAGTCCCAGCAGCTCTTATTTTTGAAAACTTAATTTTTATTTAAAATAGAGCGTATATATGATATATATATATATATATATATATATATATAACGCGAGATTTTAACATTGAATCTAACTAAATATTGACTCAAATAGACACTAATATATCAATTTATGATACCTTCGAATCTTCTTGTATTTGAATCATAATCTCCAATATTTTTTCTGTAATAATAGTTAGTATACAATATTGTTGATATATAGTTGTCACAGTCAAAATATAGCTCGAGAATGGAGGTTCTAACAATCTCCATTTTTTGATGATGACAACTATATATGCAATAGATATATATAAAATAATGAATCAAAATATATTTCTACTTGTGCCCACCCTGTATACGTTGCTCCATATGTATATATGTTATGTATATTTTTCTCCCATTCATCCTCGACAAAAAGGAAGTACAACTTATCATGAACAAAACTATATAGCTTATGAATATATATATATCTGAAAATTGAATATATATATATATCTGTGTGTGTGTGCGTGTGTGACTTTTAAGCATAGGCTAAGTGAGCATATATATATATATATATATATATATATATATGTATGTATGTACTTAAATTATACTATCATGTTATACTTATGATGATAGTATTTGCAAAATAGAATCATGTAGGAACAACTCATATCATCAAAAACTATGAGTTTAACATTATGTTTTTTCATATAATAATAACACATTAAGCACAAAAGAAGGCATCATAATGTAGTGATTCAGTCAACTAAATCTTAAATTCACCCGACTGAATGTGAAATTCATTCCATTGAATTAAGGAAAATATCAACCTGAGTGCCAATAAAAAATTCAGTCTGTTATTTTGAGTGGATCAGTCGGCTGTTTTAAGAAAATTTCCTACCCAAGAGCAAATTTGTTTTTTAGCTGGCTGATTTTAGTGACTCAACCGGCTGAATTATGGGCATAATTGTTTTTTGTATTCATTTAGTCGGGTGAAATGTATATTCAGACAACTGAATCTGGATAGATTTTAGATTGCGCGTATTTTATATTTTCGACTGGTATAATTTAAAAAATATTTGTTGTTTTGTATATATAACCAATTTAGATATGTATTCGTATAAGAGTCCAAAAAGAAATTGTACAAGCCATGTTTACTTATGAGCATGTGATTTATTGTCATGGCCTATAAGCTTGCAAAATTTTGTAGAAGTATTGCATAAGAAATCATATAAGAACATATGTAGTACTGATATAGCATACGAAACATGTCATGATAACAAGAATATATGATATTATAGTGAAACATGAGATAATTCATATTAAAATAAAAATTTCCTCTTAAATTTTATACTCCCTTATTGCTATGACATCCCCATGTCTATATGATTGTATTTTCCTTCTCTCCAGATTCTTGGATTATTTATTTATTTTTATTTTTATTTCCAAAGATAATGAAATAACCACTTCTTTGGCTATGGTTTACCTGCAAAAATATAATATATATTTTGGTACTCACTTCTTTCGTTAGGGTCCAAGGGGTTAGTCGTAAGGTAACCATACTCAAAAGGGTTTAATGGAACCTTTAAAAATATATTTTTTATTAACTACAGAATCAAAATTATCATTGATATATTTTTCTCTATTTTTCCAATTTATAGGAACCCGGATACTTAGATAATTTCTATTAGTATTTCCTTTCATACTCCTAGATTTATTATAAATATTTCTAGTCATAGAAGTATTTACATTCCAATAAAAATTGGAACTTGGATTGACTCGTGCTTTAGTATTAGCAGTGATATTTTTATTTTACATAAAAGCAAATTTAGTAATATTTCTATGATTAGTTTTATTATATCATGTAATGACCAAGATTTTTAGTCATTTAAGTTTTGAACATTCAAACTTGTATTAAATGTTGAATTGGAAATATAAAGGTATTTTAATATGAAATTTATTGATTCAATAAACGCAATATGATTTAATTTTGAATATATCGGATTGTCATAATACAAAAATGATAAATTATTTAATTCTATCTTAAAATTAAATCGTAATGATTTTAAGGATTTATATAAATTCTATTTGGAATATAATGATAATAACAAATTATTATTGATGAATTTGATTGTTTAAAGTTGAATTTATATTCTATCGATTTACTTTAACGTATAGAAATATCCATTTTTCATACGACCTCGGATTTTAACGAAACTAATTTTATAAAATCCATAATAGCTAATTATTGCTAGATATCAAGTGTTGTGCCAATCAGAGTTATTATGTGAGCGTGTGCAATTTAAATGTGTATCCATTAACGATTTAAGATTTAAATAACATTTATTTTCAAACGGTATCGGAATTCGATGAAATCAGTTTCATTGGGTTCGGAATGTCAAACTATAGCAGGATGTCAAATTTCATCGTGATCAGATTTCGTATGTGATCGTACAAATTAAAAACATTAAACGAAAATATATGTGTCAATATAATAATAAACCTATATTATATAATTATCCTATACTCTAACCATTCTAACACATTCTTCCATTCCATGGTCAAAATCGAAAAGGGGAAAAACAACAACCCCAAACCATGATTTCCCTCCTTCAAAAATCAAAATAAAATCGAATTCCTAACGAGATCAAGATTCGTTTGATTTGTTGAGCTCATACAAGGACAAACTTCACGTTGATAGGCTTCATGGAGGATGCGATGTTATTTTAGGAAGGCACATTCGAACAAAAAGACCTAGGGTCGGAATTGGTGAAGACGACGTCATTAATTGATGGAATGGGTGTTCGATTTGAAATCAGGGAGTGGAGGAGCACCTTGTTGCAAAAATGGTGGATTCGACTCTGATTATTGTCGTATGAAACTTGTAACACGCAAACGGTTGCTGGACGCGATCTAGGAGGGGACTTCGAGTGTAAATCGGTGGTGCTCAGAGGGAAAAGCTCGTGAAGAGGAAGAATAGGCAATGATTTTGTTCGATTATGTGGTGAAACAGGGAATGGAAAGGGAAGATGAGCTCGATGATGACTTGATAAGCCATGGGTTCCTGCGTATTTCAACTTGAGGAAGAAGGTTGTTAAAAGGTAATTTAAATAGGTAATTATCTTAATTTAGTAATTAAATTTTTATTTATATTCGAATTGTTTGGTTGCTCATAAAATGAATTCCTAATTCAAATGAAATCAGATTCAAATGTCATCAATTTCATTGAGCTCGTAAAGACGTAGGCTATAACCTGGAATTCATTTTGGAAGTTTTGGAGTCGATCGGAATCATGTTTGGAATTTTAATTTAAATCGAATACCATTCGGTTTAGGTTAGAATTGTATCGAATTTACAAATGAAAATGAAGGTGAGTAAATCTCACTCAGAATTTAATATTTAAAATTATTTTAGAAGTTGAAAATAATTATTGGTTTTTTGGATGGTTTGATAAATTATTATTTGTCTACTATTATATATACATATATTAGATATAGGCTTGGTAGTTGGAAATTTCTGCATATTTTAGTGGATGAGACCCTATGCTCCCTACATAATAGTGAATCACCCTTTATACTGCGATATCCTGCCTTAAGGCGGGGTTGGTATTATTTATGTTGATTAACATATGTGGATGCAGGAAAACAGGTTGGAGGGATCCAATTGGATTCCACAACAATTATATTATTTATTTCCATATATAGTGTTATATAATGTGATAAATAATCTATGATAGATTGTTGTATGTATTTGGATGTTTGAATAACATTGGCTTATATATTGGTATTTAAATACCATAACCATATATTTGAATGTAGAAAGGAATTTGAGATATATAAAAAAATTAAAAAGGAAATTTATTTTTCCAAATAAAAGTTGAATCAAATGAACTTGAAAATGTAAACTAGTTTTAATAGATAAAAAAGGAGTTTAATTTATAAACGATGTTTATAAATGAAGTAAATGATTATCATAGGGTATTTTGGGCAAATAAATTACAATGTAAATTTAAAAAGGAATTTGATATCGATTTGAAAGGAAACGATGAATTTTATTTTGATATTCGAAATGTAAATGGAGTAAAGATAAATTCATAAGGGTTTATCAATCGAAATTGGCTATTTCAAATTTTATAAAAGGATTTATTTCAGAAAGAATATTATTTTTGGCAAAACCGGCCAGTGTTTAAAGTAATCGCAAACACTTATTATTATAATAAATAATAATAATAATAGTATTACAGGAGATTGACGGTTTGTCAATCTGCTACAAGTTTGGTTGTGTAGGTGGACCATCCACCGCTACCCTTGCTAGGTTACAGCTAAGGAGCTAGCTGTAGGATAGACTGCATAATACTTACTCCACACGGGGAGTTTATTCCAAATCCAATTACAAAATAATTACAGGAATAACATATTACATTTCGTAGATATAATCAATTCGCTGCAAACCATACAACCAAACAGTAAATGGACAGAGCCAACTGCTCGAGCCACAAACTAAAAGGCAGTGAATAGGATACATAATACCATATTTCCTGGGACACAGGGTCATCATTGATAGCTACGAAATAACATGGGATGTTGCGTACATAATGTCCATCACAAGTCAGAAAGAAAACATGAAAGCATACTGACCTCCCACTGCACCAAAGTGGTAACAACCAAGAATGGGCTACATATCAACGCATCAGCACCAGAAAGGCCAAACTGTGACATTCAAACAGACACATTGTAACACCCTGTATTTTAACAATACTAAGAGATGATAAATTAAAGAATAATTAATTTAATATCAAAAATTAAGTGAAACGGACTACACCATTATATTTGTCTCAGAATTCTGGTCAAAATAGACACTTGGTTTGCATAAAATGGACATTGTATGAAGAAGTTAAAGGTTTGAACTTTGTATATGCATAAGGAGAGTATATATAAATAAAACATATCCAAAAAATTAAAAATAGTTCAAAATCGCAGAAAATAGGGGAGTGGGAAAATACCCGCTTTGGGGTGTCGACCACATCAAGGGGGTGTCGATCCCTGAGTCGACCCCATAAGGGGTGTCGACCCCCTGTGCTAGTTATGGGCAGATTAGGGTTTCGTGACAGCTATATATATGGCCCCATTTCTCCTGTTTTTCTACACTAAAAAGAATGTAGAACTAGATGCTGCCTGTGCCCAGATTAAATCAAATCTTTTCTTCTTCAACAATCAACTAGAATTATTCAAGTTTACAGATCTGTGATTCAATATCTATAACCTTTCTTCTATTTTTCTAGATCCGATCACGGTGACTCAATGTTAATTTTAGATCTAAATACTTAAAAGTTAATCTTGACATGACTATAACTTGGATCTAAGCCTATGACTATTTGAATCATACCAGATATGCTATAACCCATGTATTTAAGTTATTCTGACATGACTACGAACTAGATATAAGCTTATACCTATTTATCATGTCATATCTGCCTTTGTTTATAGATTTAATTCACTTTTTAGATCACATCATGCCTGATCCTATTATGTTTGTGGCTAAATCGGATCTGTTATTAGTTGGTCATCTAATTCGTTATTTATATCTTATCATGCCAGTTTATGATGTCCCTATTATGTTAGAATCAGTTCTATTGTCACATGTTCATCAGATAAGTTCCTATATGCCTATCTTATCATTATGCCACTATTATGCCTATTTCTGCCATTAAATGACAATCTTGTTAGTATGGTCATTTCTATCCTCTTCCCTTCATCTTTTCCCTTTTATTTTTATGGCCAGGCTACCTTCGAGCCTAGGCATGCCGCTGAAATATGCGAACGAGTTAAATTGGTAATGAGGGGAAACGGTAATACTGGGGCATAACTTGTAATTGGAAATTTGGGCATAACCTAAATGAAAATATGAATATGAATTTAGGGCATATGGTTCACTATGAACATAACTTGGGAAAGGGGCTTGAGAACCTATAATGATATAGGAATAATTGATTAATGATGGAAATGCCTAGAATCACAATAATTAGAAACTGTAACCGCACTTAGACACGAGGTTAGATTACACTTTTGGTGAAAGTCTGCCCGGAACCGACCGACATATCCAGCAACCACAAGTGGTGAATCTAATGTGAGGGGTCTAAGTGAATAAACAAGTGACTTCCTAAGACACGAGGTTAAGTCTGGCTTGTGGAAGAAGTCTGCCCGGAACCGTCCGGCATAACCGACATCCACAAGTTGTAGGCTTAATGTGGGAGGTCTGGCACATCATAACCATAAATGAATATGGTAATGAACTTGAATACTTAACCTAGTTGAAACCATAGGGATTACATGAATATGCTAACTTGAGTAGGGGTAAGTAAATAGATATGAAACAGTGAGAGGGTTAAGTATATCTTAAGTTGGTGGGTAATACAAGTAGGCCCACAAACTTAACCTGTGGGGTTATGCAATCTTTTACTTTGGTATGGCAAAATCTATGGAAAACCTAGTAGGGATACAAGTGTAGGGGAAAGCATATATCATCTTGTGTGTGAGACCCTTTTCAGTCAGTTACCCATATATAGGTATCAAACGAGTACTCCGAACTAGGTCGTAGTCAGGGCACGCTTATTGGGATGATTGTAAGAGACCCAAATGTGGAGGGAAGTGTGGACGGTGCATTCTGACGGGGTCATGTGTGTGCATGGGTCCGCCAGAGGAGGTTTAGATGCCGAAACACCTGTAGATATGGTTGTGCACATCCTGAAAATGAAGGGTTGCCACTTTAGGAAGTGAAACATCCTACTGTGGGGCTGGCATAGGGTATCTACGGAGTAGGGACCTGATCGGTTGGGGGTAGTCATTAGGGTACATCTAGACTCCGGCATGTTTGGGAGCCCGTTATTATCCTTAGGGGTAACTCCGATATTTTAGGCTGCCTGTTGATTGTATGGGGTTAAAACCACTCACTGAAGTATGCCTAAGTCTAACATCTTATGGTTGTTGGGATCATCTCATTCTGGTTATACTATTATTGGTGCTGAGAAATCATTAGAGAAGCGTAGTATACTCTATCATGTTATCCTGTTTACGTTGTCATACCTGCCTTTATGATGTTATCTCTCTTATCCACTTTATATGCCTATCATGATACTTTTACTTATTTATATGCTAAAAGTAATTGGACTCGCTAGACTTTATGTCTGACCCATTTTGTTTCCTCTTTTTTCTCTTCCGTTCCCCCCTCCCCTAAGTTATCAGGGTGGGAATACTAAGGCTTGACCAGGATTCTGCTTTCATTTTGCTTGAAGCTGCTTAGATGAATTGCTCGAGTTCTTATCTTTTTGACTATGGCTATGCTTTTTTGGGGATTATGTTTCTTTTATCATGGTACTTTGAAATTTTAAGTTCAAGACAAAAATTTCGATGATGTACTAGGTTTATGTATTTTCATACTTATGATGTAACCATGTTTTGAACTACAATGCTTAATGATTAATAAAGTTTTAAATTCCGCCGCTATCTTATATTTGTCTTGAAATATTTCTGTTTACCTATAATGCTTCACGGAACTTAATGCATTCTCTTAACGAGTGACATTAACGGACGTGGGGTGTCACACTTGGTATCAGAGCTGAAGGTTACTAGATCAGATAAAGTTTTTGAAAATTATTTTCAAAAAGGTTTTAAAAGAAAGCATTTTGAAAAGAAAAGTCTGTTTTGAAAAACATATTCCCTAAAGCCATATGTAATGTCTTTTGACCCTTTGTCTGAATCCCTTTCCTTTTCTTTTCAGCATGTCTAGGGAACCTAATATTCCTGAGGGCGTTACGATACCAGGCTGGTTCCGTAGGTATCTAGAGGCCACGGCGCATCCCCATGGTCAAGCTGACATTCCTCCCCTAGCTGCATCCATCGTTCCTCTTCCTCATCTGCATGCATATAATTTTCTAAGATCTGCAAAGACTTCTGTGCTATAGGAGGAAATCCATTCTGTGGAACTGAGACGTTTGTAGAGGCAAGGAATTGGCTCAAAGAGACGGAGGATCTGTTTGGAACTTTCGAAGTAGATGATCGTATGAAGATTCAGTGTCGCTTGGCTGCTAAAAGATGAAGCTTCGTTCTGGTGGGAAGTGACACAAGCAGGGCATCCAGTGGAGACTTGGGATGATTTTCGACAGAGGTTTGAAATGAAGTTTTTTTTCCAAGCTGAGAAAAGCATGCAAATGGAAAGGTTTCTGGCACTCAAGCAAGGAGGCATGACTGTCAAAGAGTATGTTAACAAATTCAACCAACTGGCAAGATTTGTGTTGGAGCTAGTAGATACCCCGCATAAGAAAGCTATGCGGTTTGCTAAAGGACTGAATGAACCCCTTCATGGGTTATCCATATCTCATATTCCGATGGGAGCAACTTTGAAAGGCTCATTAATATGGCCTTTATGCAAGAGGAAGATAAAGCTAAAAAGAAAGAAGTTAACATTGAGGAAACACAAAACAAGAAAGTATGGCCCAACAAGGGACAACAGCAACAACAAAAGAAGAAGAAGAAGAAGAAGGGCAGAAAGAATGACAAGGCTAAGGATAAAAGGAAGTGTCATAATTGCGGACGCGAGGGTCATTTGATCAAGGACTGCAAAAGAAGGAAGAATGCTTGCTTCAATTGTGGAGAGGCCGGACACTTTTCTAAGGAGTGCCCGAAGAAGCATGGACAAGGTCAAAGGGCATGAGCTTCTGGAGTGCCGGTGCATGCTCTCGTGACTAGTGCTCCAGATAGAGGTAGGAAATTTTCTTTATTTCTCTTTCCAAACATCCTATTAGAACCCTTTTTGATTCTGGCTCTTCGCATTCATTTATATCTAATTTTGTGGTTGAGTCCCTACAACTTAGTACTAGTATGGTAGTGGATCTCGTTGTTGTCTCAAACCCCATTGGTGGCATGGCTCATTTGTCCATGATTTTTGGGGTTTGAGAATATTTGTGTTTGGCGTCAAGTATGAGTTCGATGCATATGTGCTTGGTTTTATGGGCTATGGTTTGATTCTAAGGATGGATTGGCTAGCCATGTATGGTGCCATTCTGGATTGTGAGAGGAGGGTCGTTAGACTTTTGACTTGCCGTGGGAAGACGCACACGATTGCTTATGACCTTAAGGGGTCTGACATGCTTAGTTTCCAAGAGTCACTTGATGCAACTATCGATGATCTATAATCTGTACCAGTAGTCTGTGAGTATTCTGATATTTTTGAGGAGGTTCGGGGCTTACCTTCGAGGCGCGAGATCGATTTCCGTGTATACTTGGTAGACAATGCAAAGCCAGTTGCATTGCCTGTGTACCATATGGCTCCAAGGGAAAGGAGGGAGCTTAGTAAGCAAGTGGGGAGCTACTTGAGAAAGGGTTTATTAGGAGAATCATATATGAATGGGGTGCTCCGATGGTATTCACTCTCAAGGATAGATGATCTGTTTGATTAGGTTGTAGGTGCATCAGTATTCTCTTAGTTAGACTTGGCCACGGGATTTCATCAGTTGAGGGTGGCCGAGAACAGTATAGACAAGACCGCTTTTAGGACTCCAGAGGGTTTCTTTAAATGGCTCATTATGCCTTTTGGTTTGATGAATGCACCCGCCTATTTTGTTGATCTGATGAGTAGTGTGTTTCGGGAGTTCCAAAATAAATTTGTCGTGGTCTTTGTTGATGACGTCTTAATTTTCTTGAAGAGCGAGGAAGAGCATGCCTTACATATAAAGAAGGTTTTGAAAATTCTGTGTGCGCATCATCTCAAGGAAAAATTCTCCAAATACCATTTTTGGAGAAAAGAGGTGAGATTTCTAGGGCATGTAGCCTCTAAAGAAGGGATAGCAGTAGATCCCGCAAAGGTAGTTGCAGTTCAAGTTTAGCAAATTCCAAAGAATGCAAAGGAGGTGAGAAGCTTTCTTGGAATGGCTGGCTATTATAGGAAGTTCATTAAGGACTTCGCAAAGATATCAGCCCAACTCACCAGGCTGACAAAGAAGAATCTGGCGTTTTCATGGGATATAGATTATGATGTTTCTTTCCAACGATTGAAGAGGGCTCTGACAATAGCCCCAGTCTTGACCTTGCCCGATGGAAGCAAAGTGTCTACAGTATACACTGATGCATATGGTACAGGGCTTCGTGCGGTTCTGATGCAAGAGGGAAGGGTAGTATGTTATGGAGATAGATAGCTAAGAGTTCATGAGAAAAGCTACCCTACCCATGACTTAGAGGTAGATGCCATAGTATTCGCACTTAAGACGTGGCGTCATTATTTTCTTGGAGAGAAGTTCGAGTTATACACTTATCATAACTCGCTGAAGGATCTTAATTTAAGGCAACAACAGTGGATGGAGTTCCTAGCATCTTATGACTTTGAGATTGCTTACACCCCTGGCAAGGGTAATGTGGTGGCGAACACACTGAGTAGGAAGAGGAAGGCATTAAGTCCTCTGTTTGTGGAGAGGAAAAGCTTGGAGTTCATATCGACTTTTGACTTTAGACCATCCACCGAGTTTTTGCCTGCCTTATTTGCATCACTAAAGGTGTGACCTACTCTTATGTATCGGGTAGGAGCTTCGCAGCGAGAGAATCCACAGATTTCCGACATCTTGAATAAGGTCAGTAAAGGGGAAACTTCTAGTCCCCTCAATAGATATCCCATAGACAATAAATGGTGGTTGCGACATGGGAGGCTTTGTATACCCCAAGTTGGGAGTTTGTTGAAGACAGTCCTAGAAGAAGCCCATCATTCTAAGATGACTATTCATCCAGGTGGTGATAAGATGTATAGAAATATGAAGATGGTTTTCTTTCGGAATGGGATGAAGAAAGATGTGGCGGAGTTTATTTCTCAATGTTTGATTTTCCAGTAAGTCAAAGCTGAGAAAAAGAAGCCCGGTGGTTTACTTCATCCTTTGGAGGTTCCACAGTGGAAGTGGGAGAGCGTCTCTATGGATTTCATAGATGGTTTGCCTAGATAAAAGAAAGGCAACACTAGTATTTGTCTTATAGTAGATAGACTCACTAAGAGCGCTCATTTCATTCCCGTTAAGTGTAAGAGGACGGCAACACGGTTGGCAGCAGTTTGTGTTCGTGAGACAGTCCGTCATCATCGAGTACCTTCCAGCATCGTAAGTGATCGTGACCCCATTTTCACTAGTGTATTTTGGATGAGCTTGCAAGAACCATTAGGTACACGGTTGTGTTTGAGCACTGCTTATCACCCTTGGACCGATGGACGGACGGAAAGGGTGAACAGAGTTCTTGAGGATCTTTTAAGGCTGTGTATCCTAGACTTCGGAGGGAACATGGGAAGAGCACCTTCCTTTAGTAGGGTTTGCCTACAACAACAGTTATCAAGCTAGTATTAGCATGGCACCCTTCGAAGCATTGTACGGATGACGCTGTAGATCACCAACTTGTTGGTGGGAGTCTACAGAAAGACTACTACTTGGACCAGATATGGTTAGAGAAACTTCCGAAAAGGTTGATCTTATTAGACAACGAATAAAGACAGCTCAGGATAGGCAGAAGTCCTATGCAGATAAGAGAAAAACTGAAATTGAATTTGAGGTGGGAGACGTGGTTTTCATTAAGGTGTCACCATTAAGGAATGTGGTTCGCTTTGGATCTGTAGGGAAATTAGCACCAAGTTGTGTAAGACCATTTCCCATAACATAGAGGACTGGCCAAATGGCCTATAGAATAAAGTTACCCGAGAAACTATCTAGTGTTCATGATGTTTTCCACATTTTGCATTTACGGAAGTGTTTGCATGATACCGCAAAAGTAGTTGAGCCGAGTATGCTTGAAGGGGTAGAAGTGGGGTGGGAAGCGACAGTTAGACGAGTTCTTACCCATATCCTTGGATCAGAAGTTAAGAAGCCACGTAACCGAGAAGTCGATTTGATGAAGATTCAGTGGGAGACAACCCAGAGGATGCAACTTGGGAGACTGAAGACAAGATTCACGCTTCGTACCCTTTTCTTTTCGAGGGTATGTTCTTAACTTCCTTTCCAAAGCTTTTATTCATGTTTGTTTCTATCATTTAAGTAGATCCTATCGATCGAATCTTCGACCTTTAGCTAGGAATCCCATTAATGTAAGCATGTGTTTGAGACATGTTATGTTTAATGGATGCAAGTGTATGTAAGTGTTTGCTAGTGGTTGCTCGTGGATGTATATACACACACATTAAGCACTAGATCGGCTCAATCACTCTCGTACTGCATATGGATGTATGTGCATTTTTCTTATTTTTAAGGATGAAAATGGATGTACTATCATATGGATATTGCAGTTGGAAGAATGATTGTGCACGGATATATAACTTACATGTTATAATAGGATTATTTGCATACATGTTGGATTCATGGCACTAACATACATTGCATTAAGGAGGTCGACTGAATCAGTGGACCGCTTGATCTTTCGCGTTAGCATTGGGACATATACACACACCTTTTCATATGTTCATATAAGCATTAGAAATTTCTAAGGACAATGGATGCCTATGACTGGTGGATGAGTAGATGGATGATGGATGATGGATGGTAGGATATACATTCTTCTTAACTTAGGGATTTCGAGGACATAATCCTTTGAGTAGGGGAGAATGTAAAATTCCATATTTTAAAAACAATAAGAGATGATAAATTAAAGAATAATTAATTTAATATTCAGAATCAAGTGAAACGGATTGCGCCATTGCGTTCGTCTCGGAATTCTGGTCAAAGTAGACACCTGGTTTGCGTAAAACGGACACCGTACGGAGAAGTTATTAAACTTTGAAGTTTGTATATGCATAAGAAGAATATACATGAATAAAATATATCCAAAAAATTCAAAACAGTTCAAAATCGCAGAAAATAGGGGAGCAGGAAAATTCCCTCTCAAGGGTATCGACCCCATTAAGGGGGTGTTGACCTCTTAGTCGACCCCATAAAAGGGTGTCGACCTGTGGGTCGACCCCATAAGGGAGGTCGACCCCCCTACGGTAGATCTGGGCAGATTAGGGTTTCGTGACAGCTATATATATGGCCCAATTTCTCTTGTTTTTATGCACCAAAAATAATGGAGAACTAGATGTTGTGTAGTGTCCCGAAATTCCGGTACAATTTGAGCTGACCAAATAACACAAGTCCAACCCCAATTGCACTGGAAACTAGGAAGTTAATAGAAAGAAAACAGAGGGTGAGAATAGATAAGGTAGAAACTTAGGATAGAAGAAGAAGAAGAAGAACAAACAACATCAGAGTATACACGAATCTCACAGCGGAACGAATAAATATATTTCATAACATAACTTTGAAATAAAACAATATTTGTATACAATACCATTATTACAGTATAACACTTACAACATAGCGGAAATAACAATCTATAAAATCCTGAAGCCTCCTGCTCCATCTCTTCAAGTATCTAAAAAATCCCGACTACTTGACTGCCCATACAAAATTGGGCACCCAAGAGTTTAGGAAAAAAAAAACTCGGGGTCAGTCATGTGACTGGTGTGAGTAAACTCAAATCATTTGTTTAACTTTTCAAAATCCTTTTGAAACAAAGGATAATCGTAAGACCGATCCACACATAAACACGGACAGTTTTTACCTTACGACAAAACAAAATATTCTTTATATCAAATCTCTTCTGATATTATAATAATGTCTAAATCAAGTAGATAGCAATCTAGTAGAACGCTTTCGTATCACGTTCTAAATATATAATATACAATCAAAACCGCGGGCTCTTATTGGGTAATGGATTCCAACTATGACAAGGTATGGATCCACCTTCCGATCAGTGTAATCTAGAAGCGATACACTGGAGTTCAACAAGAACATCTTGCAACTCGGCCACACATGACCGGCCATTCATTTCGCTTAAATGTTCTAAATATATTATCACCTTACGATTGGTATACCATCATAACCATTCCTGGGAGACACAGAAGTGAAAGAAGTAACAAATATGAATATTCTCTAGATGGTGACAATACACCCTAATTGGGTGCGACCGACTTAGCCATGTTGCCTGCCCGATTTCTATCATTTCCCAGTTGATGAGGCTTGAGGTTATAACGTATCTTTTAACAGATCAGTCCTTCATCTACTTTGAATGCCACATCGTCATACCCGTCAAATCACAAATTGATTCCCCTAAAAATACCACGGGTATAAGCTAAGAGAAACGAATTCCTCCGCCGCCAACGTAAATACGTTTGAAATGATCAACTTACGCGATCTACCAGATATACTCTATCAGACGTTCGTCCATTCAAGTTGTCCTGGGATTGGACAATCCGAAGGCACTATTTTGTAAATAGGGCAACCCTTGCATAATTTTGTCTTCAGTTATCTTCATCATATTTGATTCGCAACGCTAATGCCATACGGAGTGGTTTTCAGTTAATATATCTGATCCCGGTCTCTCCGTATTGAAAACGGAAATGGTCAAAATCTTCGATAGTCGGTGATTTAACTATCAAAGGAAAACATGTGTGCAAACAACGATATTATTTCCAAATGGAAATTCTATCGATCAATCATCAATCAATATTTATTCATTTCCCCATTTCTCGTTTCCATATATTCATCAAATCCTAATTTTCTAATTTTAAAAAATATACGTTATTAACTTTGGAAAATGTTTCCATTTCTGATTCATGCATCAATATCTTCCCACCTCTATCTGTCTCTAACAGTAAACTAGTAAGAGAACAACTTCCCAAGTATAAACCCCGAAGGCCGAAACCAACATCAGATCGATACCTAGAAAGCCATTCAACTCAACTAATTTCCAGTCAATTTCTAATTTCAATAATTCCAATTAAATCCCTAATTCAAACCCCAAATTCCTTTATAATATTTTATTTGCAAAATATTTACTTTAAATTAATATCATGTTACACCCGTGTGCGAAGCACGGGTCTAAACCTTCCTAATGTAAAATTCTCTTTTTATAAAACTCTATTCATTTTCCAAATATTTCCTTTTCTATATCCTGTTTATTTCATAAATATTTCCTTTTACATAATTCTATTTATTTCATATAAATATTCCCCTTCTCAATTTGTTTTACAAATATTTCCTTTTCTATTCAATATCCACTTTGAAATTCCTTTTTTTATAAAATCATTTGATTTTATTTTCAACATACACATTGAAAATTCCCATTTTAGTTCCACTATTATATATGGTATTTTAAAATACCAAATAACAATGATCGATATCATTCAACACACGTAATCAACAACAGATTATATATCACATCATATATTATAATATATGAAAAGTACAGTATTATAAATATTGAGGAATCCAGTTGGGTCCCTCCAACCTGTTTCCCTGCATCACAGATGTTACACAAGATAATTTACATCAATATCATTTCAGTACGAAATATTCTGATAAACAGAATCAATATTTAGTTAACGATTTATATATATATCGTTATCTAAAATTTTAACCAATCATTCAGCAATTCAATCAAACAGTCAACACACAGCAATCAATCAGCATTTATCATTACTAGATTATATTTATAAAAATATAAATTGATCGAAGTTAGTGAGTTGTACTCACATTGGACGATCATCGTTAATAACGATAACCATCGCTTGATTCAGACAGACAATTTATTTTTCTATAAATTGTAACGAGATCCGATTCACCCCAGTCAGTTCCATTGTGTAGCTCTCGTCCATATGAACCTAACGGATCTTGTTTCGCTGAGTTTCGATCATGTATGGAATAGATATTAACATTACAAATTAAACTCAATTTAATTGATATATAAAATAAATTAATCGCTATGCTTTACCACCCTATTACCTTAATTACATTTACTGTTAAACCATTCTCTACCGTTCACACAATATTCCGCTGCTCCCTTATTCCTCATGACCGCTCGTCCTTCTCAACAATGTCTCCTGTTCCTCTCTTGTTAAAACCAAAGGGGAATTTCCACCTAATTAATCAACTAATTAGATTACTATTAAACTATACTGTAATCAATTCCTTAATCATATTTACCGCGCCTAATATCCCTTCTTCTCCAAATGAGATCTGTCGTTGCAGCTAAACTTATGAATGGACATTTCTGCATCTACTCATACATCTTCACCTCCTTCACCGATCAACACAAATCCAAACAAAATACACCGAACTACATCTCTTCGAACCCTCAACCACGCTACCACCAAACCAAAGAACCCGACGACCTCAGGAAGAACCCGTCATCAGCGTCTATTCCGCACTGTTCAGAAAAGTGAGACCCTTCTTATCACCCACATACTACCACTCACGCACCTTACTTCAAACCCGTCGAACATCCCAAACTCCCAGCTACAGGCACCGGCATTAAAACTCAGCAAACTCCGCAAAATTTTCCTACGAACTCATATTCTCACACCAAATATTTCAAACAGACCCAAATTCAACTCCTCAACTCAAGCATGATCACCATTCTTTGATTCGAGCCCCAAATTCCCATATAACCTGAACCCTAGGTTCTCTATGTTGATTCGTAGGTCTCAGAAACTCGTTCGAGTTGGATAAAATGCATACCAGAACAAAGAAGAGCATAGCAGGGATTCAATGAACTAATACATGTGATTTTAGTATTTCTTTTCGAATTGATTTTGATTTATTCCTTAGATCGTTTTTTTTGTTTTGAGGAGAATAGTGGCAATTGGAGAAAATGATGCGTGGACTTCCTTTTTATCAGAGAAAGTGAAAGTGAAGAATTAGGTTTGGAAATAAGGTATTAAGGGGTATTTATATAGGGTAGTTTAGATATTTTTATATCCCTTAGTTTATTGATTTTGTGTTGTCTTTATTGCTAACAATTCGTATGAACACATCTGATACCCAAAAATCACGAAACTGGACATGCAGCTACAGTTCGACATTACGGACCCAACGAAACTGGTTTCGTCGAATTCTGACTTCGTTTACTCACATAGCGTATTTTTAACTATCAAAATACTGATTGTTTTCACATTAAAAATCGGTACGGCCACATACTAACTCCAAAAATTACGAAACTTGAAATCTAACAATACTTTAATATTACGGATCCAACAAAATTAGTTTCGTCGAAAACGGAGGTCGTTTGCAAAACTGGCTATTTTTAAAGCTCTAAATAACCCATATTTTAAATATATATATTTAAAATAATTAAATTAATATTTATAAATAAATATTATCGTATATATATTCACAATGTAAAATCATACAGTTCCATAATAAATATATATGGATTTACAACTCGATATTTCATCATCAGAGTTATATCGATATTCGATTTATATTTAAATCCTTTTATAAATCGTTATAAATTATAAAGGAATTCCATAGTGACTTTTCGAAAATTTGATTTGGACATAAATCAAAATCAACACGACAAAATCCCGATTTTTCTCTTCCACTAGAAAAATATACTTCACCAGCTCCGAACGTTTCTTATTTCACAGAAATCCGATTTAAAACAGACCCTGTATATTCAGTTGAAGTTCAAATCGCCAAATTTCGAACTGCCGTGCCATTTCAAGCTCGATTATAATTATAATATAAATTATACGTTCAACTGTTGTTCAAATAATATATTCGTCATTCTAATTCAAATTTTAAACTGAATCAAATATTTTGAATTTCCCAATTCGCACAATATTGCCACTTCAGCTAATTCTGATTATTTCAGAATTAAATATACAATTCTATTATTATATTAATTAAATATTCAATATTATTTAATTAAACGGCCATTTAATTCTCTAAATCACTAAGTAACTAATTAAATAAATCAATTATTATACGCCAAATATACGAGACATTACATTTGTAACACCCCACATCCGTTAGTGTCACTCACAAAGGGAATGCACTAAGTTCTGTGGAGCATTATAGGTAAAAGAAGCAGATAAATTACAAGACAGACAAATTTAAAACAGCAGAAAATAAAACTTTACTTTATTGATAAACTAATTTGTACAACAATTGTTTTTCAATATCAGAGTATCTGTCTTACAAAAAAGGAAGAAGCATAAAATAACATTTATATTCCCCAATGTAGCATGAGCCAGCCATAGCAAGAGAATCCAAGCAAATCTTCGACTAATCTTCAAGTTGTGAAAGAGTAACAGTCAATCTAATCTGAGCTATACTATTCCCTCCTTTACAACCTGGGGGGTGAGACAGAAGAAAAGAAAGCGAAAGAAAACAGGGTCAGACATAAAGTCTGGTAAGTTCAGTAACTTTTAGCATATGAACAGGGAAAAGCAACACGACATGAATTAAATGAATACAAGATAATACCGTGATGATAGGGCTAACAAGATAACATAAGATTAACGCAACATATGCTAAGGCAAGATAATGTATGCTTCACTACTTTCTCTGTTATTCTGGTTTCTATATCTCTGCACCGCCTAACTAGTGTCTCAACTAGTAATCTGTATAAAATGATAACGTGATCCCAATCCCCGTAATCGTGGTTGCCTTTAGGTGTATATCTATTATTTATTACCTAGATCTAATCTAGGGTTTTCTTATCAAGCGCTTCCTAGATTCGATTTGGGTTTATGAGACTTATCTAATATTTTTCAGATTCAGGGTTTATGCCACCTAGGTCCAACTAGGGATTATGCTACCTGTCGAACGGTGCCACTAGTCTAGGACACACTACCCAGAGTGATAAGTGTTCCTAGACTTTACGTCCCAATCGTATCGTAAACGTATTAGATATCTAGTTGCACATGTCCTTTATATGTGCGGCCCGAGTCCCGTGGCAGGGCTAATCAAGAAACACGGAACTCGGTCGGGAGCTTTAAGTTATCTGCCGATGCAGATGCTAAGTTCTGTTTTTCCAGTGGCTATGGTCCCACTCGACCCCTCCCTCAACTAATGAATGGCACACCTTGAAAAATGAGATCTATACGCAGGCCCTCTATGCCCCACTAACCTATGGCCACCCTCACCCATAACTAGATAGCAAGTATATGGTCTTTTGGAGTTCTCCGCCTTTTCGCTTTACGTATCTCGACTGACTCAAGATGGTAGGTAGACGACGAGTCGCTATCACAGGGCTACTGGTCTCGCCGAATCACGCTGGTCCATCCTAGTCTTTAGGTTGCCATATTTTGCAACCAAGGCATACCCTTGGTTCTTCTCACGCAGACCTTAACCTCTGTGAGCCCAGGCGGATCATCTGCATTCTCATAGAGGGATACCAAGAGTACCCTTACATCCCATCGAAGCCTCGGGCTTCGTAACCCAATTCGTTGGAGCCTTCTTTAAGATCAGATGGACGTTCGCTCCTCTTCGTGTTATACTAAGGATTACTACTTAGTTTTTCTAACTAAAGTTTACCACTTAGTTTATTGAATCGTCGTTTTCTTAACTAAGGTTTACTATTTAGCCCTTTTTAACTAAGGTTTACTACTTAGTCCTCTTTCTCGTCAAGTTGGATTGGTTAAGTGTCATTAGTCAATTCAAGTTTACTTAACCCATTCCTTTGTCATATTAAACTGGTTAAGTGTTATCAGTAGTTCATGTTGACTTAACCCTACCACAAACCAAGTTATATTGGTTAATTATTTTCTTATTACTTAACCCTACCCATTCATCTTGTATTGGTTAAATGTTCCCTTTAACGTAACCTTGACCATCTGTTCTGACTGACATGTTATAATGGTTAAGTGTTTCCTTAGCTAACTTAAACCTAACATATGTTTAGCTAACATGTTCTAATGGTTAAGTATTATCCCTTCATGTTTAACTTAACCCTCATTCATTTATCACACTCTGATGGTTAAGTGTTCAAGTTTACTTAACCCTACGTTTTAGTCCCATTAACATACTAAATTAGCTAAGTGTACTTACTTAACCCCACCTTCTAGTTTGGTTAACATGTTAAATTGGCTAAGTTTATTAAACTTACTTAACCCCTTCTTCTAGTCTGGTTAACATGTTAAATTGGCTAAGTGTTTTCCTTAATTACTTAACCCCTACAAATCTTGTCTTACTACCATGGTAAGTTGGTTAAGTGTTCTAGTTAACTTAACCCTATCGTTCTAACTTAACTGTGTTAAGTTGGTTAAGTGTTCCTATGGACTTAACCCTCCCATTCTAGCTTAGCTGTGTTAAGTTGGTTAAGTGTTCATATGGACTTAACCATCCCATTCTAGCTTAAATTTAATTGTCTTATTAAAGCACCAGCCACTCACATTAGACATGTATTGTTGTGGCTGTCGGTATGTCGGTTGGTTACGGGCAGTCTTACGCCACAACTCAGTCTAACCTCGGGCCTTTGTCGGGCTCAATGCCTTGACCTCCCACATTGGATAGGTATTGTCGTGATCACTGGACAACCGGGCGGGTCCGGGAAGGTTTACATCACAACTCAATCCAACCTCGGGTTAAGCATGTTCGTATTGTCTAAATTTACTTTTCTCATTTAGGATAAATTCTATAAGTAAATTTTCCCTAATTTACTTATTCCATTATTACTCTTTTAATGTACATTGTCAACATTTATTATTATGGTCCATTTTCCCTATATATCATATTTATAGTTTTTGGTATGTAAATTATACCAAATTAAGTGTCACTAACCATGATTATTCTAAACATGACATTACTCACAATTATGACTAAATTCAAAATTTGTGCTAATATACTTATTATGCCAAATTAACTTTAATTGACCCAATTATGATTTAACACCCTAATTTACAGTTTATGGCAAGACTAGAATTATTATTCTAGTTTACCGTTTACGCCTAAAACTTAGCTTACTTGCCAATACTAAATTTAATATGTCAAATTACATATTCCATAATTCATGTCAAATTTTCAAATTTGCGTTCTAATAAACATGCCATAATACATGTTCTAAATTATGTCAATCATAATTATGTTAATGTTCCACATTATGCCAATTTCCAAGTTTACAACCATGTTTAAGTCAAATTTATGATTTGCCCAAATCGTATTCCCATCGTTCGTGTAATCGTGATTTCATCCTAGATTATAGATAAATCTAGATTCATGGATAAAAAGGGAATGAACCAAAATGCCATGAAAAGATAGACATAATGACTGGCAAAAGATGATAATTCACTAATCACAGATCTAAAAAATTACACTGAATAAATTGATTAAAGCATCGAAGGCCTATAGATCTGATAATATTATGACATAAAAAGGGTTGAACAAATAACAAAGGTTCAAGTATATGGGTAAATCTAACTTAATAGATAAATTCCCATAATCAAGATCCAAGGATAATTAAGAATAAACTGAATTGATAATCAAGTTTAGATCCAATCTCACAGTCATAATCCTAGGCAATAAAATCATGTTTATGAATCATAGGTAATTATCCACTATTGTCCTTGTCATATTCATAGGCATTGGTTTATGCTCCTAGTCAAAGGCTTATGTTCATAGTCAAAGGCTTATGGTTTCAAAGGCCACATTTCCATAGTCATAATCTTAAGCATTGGCAATTTAGTCACAATGTGTTCTAGGCCATAATCAAGAATCAGATCCAAAGTCATAAACAAGCACAGATTCAATGAAATGATAAGGCATATTTCTTATATTCTTTTAATTTCATGTCATAAATAGAAAAGGCGTTCAAATCTAAAAAGTAACCGACTTACATTGATTGGATCTAGAAAAGAATAGAAAGATAGCGTTGCTTGAAGTCGTTGAATCTTTACTTGAATCCTAACTTGTTTTGAATCTTCTCTTGAAAGACTTGAGCAGCATATCCTCGTCTTGATTTATATTTTATTTTAATCTATTTATTTAGATTTAGAGGAAGAAGAAGAAGCCATGTCCATCAAGAATTTGTGTAGCATAATGTTAGAGAAGAATGGTGCAAAGATAAGGAGACTAGGGGCTGTTTATATAGGATTGCAAGTTAATTTGACCCGTCGATGAAGCCAAGGTTAATCAAAGCCATTCGTTCTAAAGAGAAGCCAATTATGTTCACAATTACTTTCTTAATGTACATTATTAACATTTATTATTAAATTTGTATGCACATTAGATACATCCCCCCTTTACACATTTATTATTAAATTTGTATGCACATTAGATACATCTCCCCTTTACACATTTATTATTAAATTTGTATGCACATTAGATACATCTCCCCTTTACACATTTATTATTAAATTTGTATGCACATTAGATACATCTCCCCTTTACACATTTATTATATTAAGCATTGGTTATTCTTAAATTAGTAACTTTAGTGTTAACAGAAATACGGGGTGTTACATTCTCCCCTCCTTAAAGGATTTCGACCCCGAAATCTTCAAGTCTAGAAGAATGTAAATCCTACCATCCAATCATCCATCTACTCAACCATCAAACACAGGCATCCATTGTCCTTAAATACTTCTAATGCTTGTATGTTCATATGCATAGTGTGTGTACCTGTTTTTATCTAATGCAAAATCAGGCGGTCTACTGATTCAGTTGACCTCCTTAATGAAAATCATGTCAGTGCCATGCGTCCAATATGTATGCAAATCCTAATGATACATATTATTTTTATATGAGTGCACAATCATTCACTCAAATGCGACATCCATATGATAACACATTAAGTTCAATTCATAAACAAATACATATATGTAAATGAAATATGAAGGCGTCTGAGCTGATCTAGTGCCTAATACGTGTGTATATGCATTCACAAGCAACCACTAGCAACCATTCGCAACCATCAACCATAACATGTTTCAAATACATGTTTACATCCAAAAGGGTTTCTACCTAAGGATCGATGATACGTCCTAGAAGATATACCTTAAAAGCTAGAAAGTAGTATGCATGGTATTCCTAAAAAAAGGAATCAAGGATGTACCCTTAAGAAAAAGGGTATGAGGCGCGTATGCCTTATCTTCAATCTCCCGTATCACGTCTTCTTGAGCTTTACTCAACTGTACCTTAACAGATTCAACTTCACGATTGCGAAGTTTCTTGACCTCCATTTCCAAAATAAACAAATGTCAACCATGATACTGAGCGTATATACTAGGATGATCAAAGGTCTCTCCTCTTAGCTTATCCATTATGCCATAACTATGAGGGTCAAAAGGTCACTACGTACTTTTTACCTCTCTTAAGGTTAGTCCTTCTCTATATAGAGCGCCTGCCACAACTATTCATCTCTCAAGCAAACCATCCTAGTCGAACTCGACATCCCTCAAGTACAAGCCCCAAAGGCCTAAACCAATATCAGACAAGCACCCGAGGAATGTCATCTCCGAATTTGGACGATCTATGTGAGATGATCTAAGCAAAGACAACCAAACACTTGAGCACTAGTTGGGATCTTTTACTATACAAGTACTAAGGAGCAGAGACTCAACTATGGAAGCAAATATGAACAAATGCGAAGTGCTAAAACCAAAAGAAAGAGTTCAAACAGAAAAGCTAGACTCTTCCAACAGAACTTTACTACCTTTCTCCTAGGTACGCTTAGTGGTGAAAGCATGTACTTGCCCTTCTGAATATATTGTCCTTTGTTCTTAATTATATGCCCTATTCTGCCATAGTAAAGATACTTCCTCTTGTCTTAGGTTTTATAATCCCTTCCTCATTCGTGAGCCAAGTCTACATCCATGAATTCCTCATCCTTGGGTTGTGCTCCTTAGCCAAACACCTCATCCTCTTTCGTGTGTAATCATGTTGACAAATCTCTCGAAAGCTGCCTCCATCGTACAGAAAACCCTACTAAGCTTGAAAGAAAACTAGCCGCAGGTGAAACTACTACGGTTATAGATGGAAGTCGGGCACTACTTCGCCCTTCGATGAGGTTACCTCCCAGAAAGCCAGGAGCCCCAGAGACTCAAGAAAGAAGGGGAAAAGAATTCAAACAGAGAATCAGAAGATAGTGCGTATGGCTTTTGGGGAATATGCCTTTAAAACAAAACTTTTCTTTTGAAAATGCTTCTTTTAAATCTGTTTTAAAATAATAATTTTTTTCAAATCTTTTATCTGATCCGGTAACCTTCATCTCTGATACCACGTGTAACACTCCACATCCATTAGTGTCACTCACAAAGGGAATGCACTAAGTTCTGTGGAGCATTATAGGTAAAAGATGCAGATAAATTACAAGACAGACAAATTTAAAATAGCAGAAAATAAAACTTTACTTTATTGATAAAGTAATTTGTACAACAATTGTTTTTCAATATCAGAGTATCTGTCTTACAAAAAAGGAAGAAGCATAAAATAACATTTATATTCCCCAATGTAGCATGAGCCAGCCATAGCAAGAGAATCCAAGCAAATCTTCGACTAATCTTCAAGTTGGGAAAGAGTAACGGTCAATCTAATCTGAGCTATACTATTCCCTCCTTTACAACCTGGGGGGGAGACGGAAGAAAAGAAAGCAAAAGAAAACAGGGTCAGACATAAAGTCTGGTAAGTTCAGTAACTTTTAGCATGTGAACAGGGAAAAGCAACACGACATGAATTAACTGAATACAAGATAATATCGTGATGATAGGGCTAACAAGATAACATAAGATTAACGCAAGGTAATGTATGCTTCACTACTTTCTCTGTTATTCTTGTTTCTATATCTCTGCACCGCCTAACTAGTGTCTCAACTAGTAATCTGTATAAAATGATAACGTGAACCCAATCCCCGTAATCGTGGTTGCCTTTAGGTGTATATCTATTATTTATTACCTAGATCTAATCTAGGGTTTTCTTATCGAGCGCTTCCTAGATTCGACTAGGGTTTATGCGACTTATCTAATACTTCTCGGATTCAGGGTTTATGCCACCTAGGTCCAACTAGGGATTATGCTACCTGTTGAACGGTGCCCCTAGTCTAGGACACACTACCCAGAGCGATAAGTGTTCCTAGACTTTACGTCCCAATCGTATCGTAAACGTGTTAGATATCTAGTTGCACATGTCCTCTATATGTGCGGCCCGAGTCCCGTAGTAGGGCTAATCAAGAAACACGGAATTCGGTCGGGAGCTTTAAGTTATCTGCCGATGCAGATGCTAAGGTCTGTTTTCCGGTGGCTATGGTCCCACTCGACCCCTCCCTCAACTAATGAAAGGCACACCTTGAAAAATGAGAACTATACGCAGACCCTCTATGCCCCCACTAACCTATGGCCATCCTTACCCATAACTAGATAGCAATTATATGGTCTTTTGGAGTTCTCCGCCTTTCCGCTTTACGTATCTCGACTGACTCAAGATGGTAGGTAGACGACGAGTCGCTATCACAGGGCTACTGGTCTCGCCGAATCACGCTGGTCCATCTTAGTCTTTAGGTTGCCATATATTGCAACCAAGGCATACCCTTGGTTCTTCTCACGCAGACCTTAACCTCTGTGAGCCCAGGCGGATCATCTGCATTCTCATAGAGGGATACCAAGAGTACCCTTACGTCCCCTCGAAGCCTCGGGCTTCGTAACCCAATTCATTGGAGCCTTCTTTAAGATCAGATGGACGTTCGCTCCTCTTCGTGTTATACTAAGGATTACTACTTAGTTTTTCTAACTAAGGTTTACCACTTAGTTTATTGAATCATCGTTTTCTTAACTAAGGTTTACTATTTAGCCCTTTTTAACTAAGGTTTACTACTTAGTCCTCTTTCTCTTCAAGTTGGATTGGTTAAGTGTCACTAGTCAATTCAAGTTAACTTAACCCATTTCTTTGTCATATTAAACTGGTTAAGTGTTATCAGTAGTTCATGTTGACTTAACCCTACCACAAACCGAGTTATATTGGTTAATTATTTTCTTATTACTTAACCCTACCCATTCATCTTATATTGGTTAAATGTTCCCTTTAACGTAACCTTGACCATCAGTTCTGACTGACATGTTATAATGGTTAAGTGTTTCCTTAGCTAACTTAACCCTAACATCTGTTTAGCTAACATGTTCTAATGGTTAAGTATTATCCCTTCTTGTTTAACTTAACTCTCATTCATTTATCACACTTTGATGGTTAAGTGTTCAAGTTTACTTAACCCTACGTTTTAGTCCCATTAACATACTAAATTGGCTAAGTGTACTTTCTTAACCCCACCTTCTAGTCTAGTTAACATGTTAAATTGGCTAAGTGTATTAAACTTACTTAACCCCTCCTTCTAGTCTGGTTAACATGTTAAATTGGCTAAGTGTTTTCCTTAATTACTTAACCCCTACAAATCTTGTCTTACTACCATGGTAAGTTGGTTAAGTGTTCTAGTTAACTTAACCCTATCGTTCTAACTTAACTGTGTTAAGTTGGTTAAGTGTTCCTATGGACTTAACCCTCCCATTCTAGCTTAACTGTGTTAAGTTGGTTAAGTGTTCGTATGGACTTAACCCTCCCATTCTAGCTTAACTTTAATTGTCTTATTAAAGCACCATCCACTCACATTAGACATGTATTGTTGTGGCTGCCGGTATGCCGGTTGGTTCCGGACAGTCTTACGCCACAACTCAGTCTAACCTCGGGCCTTTATCGGGCTCAATGCCTTAACCTCCCACATTGGATAGGTATTGTCGTGATCACTGGACAGCCGGGCGGGTCCGGGCAGGTTTACATCACAACTCAATCCAACCTCGGGTTAAGCATGGTCGTATTGTCTAAATTTACTTTTCTCATTTAGGATAAATTCTATAAGTAAATTTTCCCTAATTTACTTATTCCATTATTACTCTTTTAATGTACATTGTCAACATTTATTGTTATGGCCCATTTTCCCTATATATCATATTTTTAGTTTTTGGTATGTAAATTATACCAAATTAAGTGTCACTAACCATGATTATTCTAAACATGACAATTACTCACAATTATGACTAAATTCAAAATTTGTGCTAATATACTTATTATGCCAAATTAACTTTAATTGACCCAATTCTGATTTAACACCCTAATTTACAGTTTATGGCAAGACTAGAATTATTATTCTAGTTTACCGTTTATGCCTAAAACTTAGCTTACTTGCCAATACTAAATTTAATATGTCAAATTACATATTCCATAATTCATGTCAAATTTTCAAATTTGCGTTCTAATAAACATGCCATAATACATGTTCTAAATTATGTCAATCATAATTATGTTAATGTTCCACATTATGCCAATTTCCAAGTTTACAACCATGTTTAAGTCAAATTTATGATTTGCCCAAATCGTATTCCCATCGTTTGTGTAATCGTGATTTCATCCTAGATTATAGATAAATATAGATTCGTGGATAACAAGGGAATGAACCAAAATGCCATGAAAAGATAGACATAATGACTGACAGAAGATGATAATTCACTAATCACAGATCTAACAAATTACACTGAATAAATTGATTAAAGCATCGAAGGCCTATAGATCTGATAATATTATGACATAAAAAGGGTTGAACAAATAACATAGGTTCAAGTATATAGGTAGATCTAACTTAATAGATAAATTCCCATAATCAAGATCCAAGGATAATTAATAATAAACTGAATTGATAATCATGTTTAGATCCAATCTTACAGTCATAATCCTTGGCAATAATATCATGTTCATGAATCATAGGTAATTATCCACTATTGTCCTTGTCATGTCATAGGCATTGGTTTATGCTCCTAGTCAAAGGCTTATGTTCATAGTCAAAGGCTTATGTTCATAGTCAAAGGCTTATGGTTTCAAAGGCCACAGTTCCATAGTCATAATCTTAAGCATTGGCAATTTAGTCACAATGTGTTCTAGGCCATAATCAAGAATCAGATCCAAAGTCATAAACAGGCACAGATTTAATGAAATGATAAGGCATATTTCTTATATTCTTTTAATTTCATGTCACAAATAGAAAAGGTGTTCAAATATAAAAAGTAACCGACTTACATTGATTGGATCTAGAAAAGAATAGAAAGATAGCGTTGCTTGAAGCCGTTGAATCTTTACTTGAATCCTAACTTGTTTTGAATCTTCTCTTGAAAGACTTGAGCAGCATATCTTCGTCTTGATTTATATTTTATTTTAATCTATTTATTTAGATTTAGAGGAAGAAGAAGAAGCCATGTCCATCAAGAATTTATGCAGCATAAGGTTAGAGAAGAATGGTGCAAAGAGAAGGAGACTAGGGGTTGTTTATATAGGATTGCAAGTTAATTTGAGCCGTCGATGAAGCCAAGGTTAATCAAAGCCATTCGTTCTAAAGAGAAGCCAATTATGTTCACAATTACTTTCTTAATGTACATTATTAACATTTATTATTAAATTTGTATGCACATTAGATACATCCCCCTTTACACATTTATTATTAAATTTGTATGCACATTAGATACATCTCCCCTTTACACATTTATTATTAAATTTGTATGCACATTAGATACATCTCCCCTTTACACATTTATTATTAAATTTGTATGCACATTAGATACATCTCCTCTTTACACATTTATTATTAAATTTGTATGCACATTAGATACATCTCCCCTTTGCACATTTATTATATTAAGCATTGGTTATTCTTAAATTAGTAACTTTAGTGTTAACAGAAATACGGGGTGTTACAACATTCTTCCCCCTTAAAATAATTTCGTCCTCGAAATTGCTAAGGTTGAGACAACTCTATTAACTGGGTTAAAATTATTTGTTTACTTATCAACTTCAGTTTCCACTGAACAAATAAAATTCAATTAAAATATTAATTCGTTCCTATTAACGAAAATTTTCTAACATCTTAACTTTTTGAAATATTTCGCCAGCACCTCCTTTGCACTGGTCAATAGCTCAAACTCCAACTCGCCACTCTAGGCCATCTTCAACCCAAAAGAAAATCAAACAGCCATGCCAATTCGGCTCATAAATCTCATATCCAATAGAAATATGAACTTGTACCTTTTTGTCGGGCATATCATTTCCATCTGCTATCAACTCAACATATATCCATGTTATCCTAATCAAACTCCAAATCAGTCTTTATCCACAAATCCAAATTTCTCGATATCCTTCTAATCCAATTCAACTCCAATTTGCTTTTGCAAATTTCAGTTCATTTTGGTTTTAAATCAAACAATCTCTCCTTGGGAATTTTAAATAACTTTGCTTTTCCAAAATCAAATATCCCTTTTTGAAAGTCAAAACAACTTTCTTTTCCCAATTCAATTCAAAAATCATCTCTTTGGTAGTAATCCGTCACTTACACACTCGAAAATGAACATCGATGATGTCATGATCATCATTGGAATCTATTTTCCAGTGACCGAAGTGAGTTCAATACTATATCATTTTCAAAACCATTTCTAAACACTTCAATTTTGAAATCAATTCAAAATATCATTTGCAATGCTTTAAATAATTTAAAATCTCCCAGGATTTTAAAATTCACATATATTTAATCCAATTCCATTTACTAACACTTCTCCAACTTTTAATTCCAATTATGATTCTAAATTCAGATTTACTTCATCTTATTTCATATATTATATTCATATGAATTCCAATTGGTTATTTACATAACCATTCGAATTATAATCTTATTCGATTATAATAACAACAATATATCCAATATATTATAATTCCAATGTATATATGTTCCCTATATCAAAATATAACTTGGGTAAACTTATTTTCATTTACCCTCTTTTCAAAACATATCGTGTTGACCTATCGTATTCGAGTGTTTAGAAACTCCTACCGATACAGTGGATCAAACTGATCGATAAAACCCATAAACAACTCAACTAATAAATCTCCATAATATAAAACAATTTTTATATCAAATAACAAATACGTTCACTCGTATATATACACTCAAACTCAATCTAGGGTATTACTAACCCCATCTCTACTGAGTCACGCCATATAGCCAAGGTAATAACTTAACCTTAAGCTCTGATACCAACTGTAGTGTCCCGAAATTCCGGTACAATTTGAGCTGACCAAACAACACAAGTCCAACCCCAATTGCACTAGAAACCAGAAAACTAATAGAAAGAAAACAAAGGGTGAGAATAGATAAGATAGAAACTTAGAATAGAAGAAGAAGAACATACAATATCAGAGTAAACACGAATCTCACAGCGGAACAAATAAATATATTTCACAACATAACTTTGAAATAAAACAGTATCTGTATACAATAACATTATTAGAGTATAACACTTACAACACAGCAGAAATAATAATCTATAAAATCCTGAAGCCTCCTGCTCCATCTCTTCAAGTATTTGAAAAATCCCGACTACTTGACTGCCCGTACAAAATTGGGCACCCAAGAGTTTAGTGAAATCAAAACAGAAGAAACTCTGGGTCAGTCATGTGACTGGTGTGAGTAAACTCAAATCATTTGTTTAACTTTTCAAAATCCTTTTTAAATAAAGGATAATTGTAAGACCGATCCACACATAAACGTGGATGGTTTTTACCTTACGACAAACCAAAATATTCTTTATATCAAATCTCTTTTTATATTATAATAATGTCTAAATCAAGTAGATAGCAATCTAGTAGAACACTTTCATCTCACATTCTATATATATAATATACAATCAAAACCGCGGGCTCTTATTGGGTAATGGATTTCAACTATGACAAGGTATGGATCCACCTTCCGATTAGTGTACTCTAGAAGCGATACATTGGAGTTCAACAAGAACATCTTGCAACTCGGCCACATATGACTGGCCATTCATTTCGCTTGAATGTTCTGAATATATTATCACCGTGCGGTAGGTATACCAACATAACCATTCCCGGGAGATACAGAAGCGAATGAAGTAACAAATATGAATATTCTTTAGATGGTGACAATATACCCTAATTGGGTGCGGCCCACTTAGCCATGCTGCCTACCCGATTTCTGTCATTTCCCAGTTGATGAGGCTTGAGGTCATAACGTATCTTTTAACACATCACTCCTTCATTTACTTTGAATGCCACATCGTCATACCCATCAAATCAAAAACTGATTCCCCCAAAAATACCATGGGTATAAGCTAAGAGAAACGAATTCCTCCGCCACCAACGTAAATACGTTTGAAACGATCAACTTACGTGATCTACCAGATATACTATGTCATACGTTCGTCCATTCAAATTATCCTGGGATCGGACAATCCGAAGGCACTATTATGTAAACATGGAAACCCTTGCATAACTCCGTCTTCAATTATATTCATCATATTTGATTCGCAATGCTAATGCCATGTGGAGTGGTTTTCAGATAATATATCTTATCCTCGTCTCTCCGTATTGACAACGGAAATGGTCAAAATCTTCGATAGTCGGTGATTTAACTGTCAAAGGAAAACATGTGTGCAAACACCGATATTATTTCCAGATGGAAATTCTATCGATCAATCATCAATCAACATTTATTCATTTCCCCATTTCTCGTTTCCATATATTCATCAAATCCTTATTTTCTAATTTTAGAAAATATGTAACAACCCGGAAATCTGGGCCAGTTTAAAATTTTTATTTTTGGCAATTTTAGCGAATTTTGATTATTTAAAATAGATTATTTTAAGTAATATCGACGAGAAATTTATTTTGAATAGAATATAACGTATATATTATATATGTCGTCGTTAGAATATAAATAATTATATATAATTATAAATGGAATTGAAAATGGCGCGGTAGTTCGATAATTCGATTTCAAACTTCAATTGAATGTACCGGGTGCAAAACAAACCGGATTTTAGCGAAACCAAAAATAATGGGATCTAATTGAGAATATCTTTCCAAAGAATCCGAAAAATTGAAATTTCATAGCGGGGATCAAAAGATATGTCAAGTTGAAAATTCTGAATAGTCGCTATGGAATTCAGGCCCTTAAAAATAGACATTTTGCAAATGACCTCGGATTTCGACGAAACCAGTTTTGTTGGGTCCGTGATGTCAAATTATTTCTAGATTCCAAATTCCATAATTTTTCGAATCAATATGTGAGCGTGGCAAAAGAAAACGCATTTGACCAGCTTCAGTTGATTTTAATCGACTGGAAAATGGCCATTTTTCAAGCGGTCTCAGAATTTGACGAAATTAGTTTTGTTAGGACCGTATCGTCAATACGAAGCTAGAAAATATTTTTCGGAAATTTTTAGAGTTCGTATGTGGCCCCGGTAAATTGAAATGTGCGTTTAAATTGAATATATAAAGATTTATACTTTAGTTTAAATCAAAACTAGTCGGAACGATAAAATCAACCTGCGATACGTATCCCATTGTGTTCGAAATAGGGGTAATTAGCTATGGACGACAGGCGGTGGGTCTCGTTTTGAGGTCGAAAATAAAAGTTGCTTTTTGGTGGAAAATAAAATAATTAAATAAAAAAAAGAAAAAAAAACCTCTCCTTAAAACCCGTTGCCCCCCCCCCCCCCCCGTTCAGAACGAATCGAGAAAATAAAAATAAAAAGGGAAAGCGCTCGACGGAGGACCGTCGCCCCCATTGCCAGTGATCCTGGCGCCGCCACCGAAGGCCGACCTCCCCCTCTCCCACTCCGACGACGAGACCCCCCCAGCTCCTTCTCCTCCGCTGAAAACCACGGCTGAACCGAAATCGATGCCCCCCTTTTTCAGATCTGACCGCCGTTGTCTTGTATGGGGGGCACCGTCAAGCCGCCACCTGAAGAAGCTCGGCGCCGCCCCGTACCCTCCAGCGAGCTCCTCCACCCATAAAGCCATCTCCCCAACCAACTCCGGTGCTAGTTTGAGCAGCACCCCGAGCCATCGCACGGCCTGCCATCGCCCGGACTTCCGCGAGCCTCCAACCACCCTAGAACGCGCAACACAGTGAGTTTTTATATTTTCATTTATATAAAATCTGGATTTTTATTAGTATATAAGGTTAGATTTGTTATAGTTTATATAAATAGATTTTTAAAAGGAGAAAGATCGTATTTTTATATTATAGGAAGGTTCAAAATATAATTTTTATATTAAGGAAAGATTAAAAATATGTTTTTTGTATAATATAGATAATAAAAATACGATCTTTATATTATATAGGTAGCAAAGATTTTATCTTTATATATATAGTGAAGTAAAAATCTGATCTTTATATTAAAAGTAGAAATATAATTTTTATGTAGAATGAATCGTTGAAAAATATATATGAAGTAGAAAAAGAAATAAGATTTTTATATATTGAATAGCAAAGTAAAAATTCGATTTTTATATGTTGAATAGCAAAGTAAAAATTCGATTTTTATATATGTAGCGTATGCGGACAATGAAAGTGACAAAAGGCGAGAACAGCGAAGATTTCCTACATTTGAAGTGTTGTGAAGTTGGGATAGCTTTGGTGAGAACTTCTCACCTTTAATTTATTTTTCTAGTTGAAATATATATACTAGGATGCAGATGGTGTTTAGTAGCACCCGACACCCGTCGTCCACAGACCATGGACGGCTTGTATGCTTGTTTGTTTGGTTGTATCCTGTGTGAAAATTGATGTGAAAAAATATTAGATATATTAGAAGTGTATGAAATATATATATTGAAAATGAAAATATCGTATATATATGAAAAGTGAAAATATCGTATATATGAAAAGTGAAAATATCGTATATACATGAAGGTGAAAATATCGTATATATTGAAAATGAAAATATCGTATATATTGAAAGTGAAAACGATATATATATATATATATATATATATGAAACGTGAAAATGATTTGATTGTTAAAAATATAATTTTCAACGTATATATATACACTATATAAAATTGTCATGTATATGAAATATTCGATTTTGATATAAAATTGAAAATGAATTCGAATTGAATAGAATAGAAAATGAATTCGAATTGAATTGAATAGAAAACAAATTCGAATTTAATTGAATAGAAAACGAATTCGAATTGAATTGAATTGAATGGAAAACGAATTCGAATTGAATTGAACAGAAAACGAATTCGAATTAAATTGAACAGAAAACGAATTCGAATGGAATTGAATAGGAAACGAATTCGAATTGAATTCAATTGAAAACGAACTGAAATAGAATTGAAATCGATTTGAATTGAAATCAAATAGGAATGAATGTAAAAAGAATTTATAAGGGGAAAATTCAATTTGGATTAGAATTTGAAATGAAAGTTGAAATTGTTTTTGAAACGAATTTAAAACGATTTATAAAATTCGTTTTAAATAGAAATCGACGAAATATATATTATATATATTATATATATGATATAATGGCCAGAATAGAATGCGCAGCGCTGCGGTAGTTCGCGAATTTCGACCATTGACTTCGAATGGACATTACGGGAGATCCGACAGTCGGATTCTCCTGAAACCAGAACCGTTGGGTTCGTATCGAAAACAGCTTTCTAACGAATATTAGAGATTTGAAATCTAATGGTTGGATTTGGAATTATGTCCAAATCAAATTTGGAAAAGGTCGCTGTAAGTGCAGTTCGATGACCGTTGATGGAAATCGACTGTATGGGCCTTGATAAAATTCTTAAAAATATCGATAATTTGTGTAAAATCATAAGAAATGATTTGTGAAGAATTGGGATTAAAAACTCCATATTTGAAAAGATAAAAATATATTTTTATCGAAATGAACTAGTTATTAACTAGAAAAATAATCCAATGGTTATAAATAAATAAATGGGATTAGATTTGAATTGAAATTATCTTTGGATATTTTCGATATTGGATTTCGTGATTATATAGATATTGTGATGGGAATTTGGAAGATATCGATATCGTTATTCCCGATATGATATCTATTGGTTTCAGGATTTGATGTTGAATATAAGTCGATACTATCTTTATTCAAACCCTTCTATTTAATGTCAAATTGGATTGATTGATTGTTTGGATTATGCTCGACCAGTTTATGAGCAGAATATGCTTTTACATTTAGCATTGGGTTGGGTTGAAAATATCTATGTGCTAACGCCTTGTGAAACACTTCACGATTTGACGATAAGGTGTTTAGCGATGTTGTGTCCATTTCAAATTTAATGAATGATTGTGAAATGATATTTTTCTTAAGTGAAAAGAAATGTATTCCCGATTTTGGACAGGGAATGTTTTATAAAAATGTTTTATAAAATAGAAAGGATTTCGAGTCCCAAAACCCGATGATTTCTAAAATGATTTAGAAATGTATTATATGTTACATTGTGGTTCATAGCATATTCGATTAGTTGCTATTGATGATGTATCTGTTTGGTGGCGGAGAATTTATTCTCTTGCTTAACACCCTTCTTTGAGACGTACGAGCTCAAAGGTTATGTGATTAATAGTGACTGATCATATGCGTGAATTACTGATGTGAAGTACTATATTTTGAAAGTACTTGTGATTATTACGTTGTGAAATGATTTTCCCTACTTCGGGATATGAAATGATTTAGTATGTGGCTAAAGAGTCGGGTAACCCTGAGACTAAAAGTATGGGTGAGAGGGCGGTGTATGCTCTCCATGTGTGGGAGGTGCATCATCGGTGTAGCCTACTCCTATGTGGGGTAGCTGCACATTTATATATCGAGTTGCGAGGTGCGTACCCTTTGCCTTGTCGATGGGGAGCACGATATTTGGTTGCATACTTGTTTGTATGCATTGTTATGTTTTGGAATTCATATTTCCAGATGATTTGATTTGAGATCCCAAAGTGAAATCTACTTTGATATAGAAAGTTAGATATGTATTTCAAATGATTTGAAATAAGAAATCGGGAATAAAATCCAAAGGAATGATTTCTGTAAATTAAATTGGATTTAGAAAATCTAAGTGTAGTGATTAATCTAAGTGGGTAGATTGGGATATTGCATGTTGATTGATGCATAGTAGATCCATATATCTATATTGATTGTTGTTTATACACTGCTATTCATGGGGGTAAACCCGTTCCGCGTTAGCGGCGTGGTCCCGTGATATACCATATTATCAAATAAGTTAACTATAACTGTTAGAGTTTCTCACACCAGTCCCATGACTGACCTGTAGTTTGCTTTTCCCTTGCGAACTCGGGTGCCCCTATTTTCCACACGGGCAGTCGAGTAGTTTTATTTTGCAGATGTATTGAGCAGGATTCTGGATTGAAGCTTTAAGCTGTGTCAAGACATTTACAGTCTTCCGCTGTGTAGTTTATATTTCCGCTGTGCATTGTATTACATTTATGTAAATTTATTTCCGCTGTGTATTATTTTCGATATACTCTGATTTTCTGTACTCTGATGTAACATTATTATGATGTTTCTAGAAGTCTTCTGTTATTTGTCCTGATGTGTTGTATACGCAGAGTTAGCGTATGCGGGATTCGAACGGTCTTGGTCGATTTAGCGATCGATCAGGATCGAGCGAAATTCCGTGTCGTTACAAAATATCTGTTATTAACTCTGGAAAACGTTTCCATTTCTGATTCACGCATCAATATCTCCCCGCCTCTATTAGTCTCTAACTGTAAACTAGTAAGAGAACAACTTCCCAAGTATAAACCCCGAAGGCCGAAACCATCATTAGATCGATACCCAGAAAGCCATTCAACTCAACTAATTTCCAATCAGTTTCTAATTTCAGTAATTACATTTAAATCCCCAATTCAAACCCCAAATTCCTTTATAATATTTTATTAGCAAAATATTTACTTTAAATCAATATCATGTTACACCCGTGTGCGAAGCACGGGTCTAAGCCTTCCTAATGTAAAATTCTCTTTTTAAAAAACTCTATTCATTTTCCAAATATTTCCTTTTCTACATCCTATTTATTTCATAAATATTTCCTTTTATATAATTCTATTTATTTTCATATAAATATTCCCCTTTTCAATTTGTTTTACAAATATTTCCTTTTCTATTTAATATCCACTTTGAAATTCCTTTTTTTATAAAATCATTTGATTTTATATAAATATATTTTATTTTCAACATACACATTGAAAATTCCTATTTTAATTCCAGTATTATATATGGTATTTTAAAATACCAAATAACAATGATCGATATCATTCAACACACATAATCAACAACAGATTATATATCACATCATATATTACAATATATGAAAAGAACAGTATTATAAATATTGAGGAATCCAGTTGGATCCCTCCAACCTATTTCCCCGCATCACAAATGTTACACAAGATAATTTACATTAATATCATTTCAGTACGAAATATTCTGATAAACAGAATCAATTTTAGTTAACGATTTATATATATATATCGTTATCTAAAATTTAACCAATCATTCAGCAATTCAATCAAACATTCAACACACAGCAATCAATCATCATTTATCATTACTGGATTATATTTATAAAAATATAAATTGATCAGAGTTAGTGAGTTGTACTAACATTGGACGATCATCGTTAATAACGATAACCATCGCTTGATTCAGATGGACAATTTATTTTTCTATAAATTGTAACGAGGTACAATTTACTCCCAGTCAGTTCCATTGTGTAACTCTCGTCCGTATGATCCCAACGGATCTTGTTTCGCTTAGTTTCGATCACGTATGAAATAGATATTAACATTACAAATTAAACTCAATTTAATCGATATATAAAATAAATTAATCGCTATGCTTAACCACCCTATTGCCTTAATTACGTTTACTGTTAAACTATTCTCTACCGTTCACACAATATTCCGTTGCTCCCTTATTCCCTCATGATCGCTCGTCCTTCTCAACAATGTCTCATGTTCCTCTCTCGTTAAAACCAAAGGCGAATATCCACACAATTAATCAACTAATTAGATTAATATTGAGCTGTACTATAATCAATTCCTTAATCATATTTACCGCGCCTAATATCCCTTCTTCTCCAAAAGAGATCTGTCGCTCCAGCTAAACTCATGAATGGCCATTTCCGCATCTGCTCATCCACCTTCATCTCCTTCACCGATCAACGCAACTCCAAACAAAATACACCGAACTACATCTCTTCGAACCCTCAACCATGCTAGCACCAAACCAAAGAACTCGATGGCCTCAGGAAGAACCCGTCATCAGCGTCCATTCTGCACTGTTCAGAAAAATGCGACCCTTCTTATCACCCACATACTACCACTTGCGCACCTTACTTCAAACCCGTCGAACATCCCAAACTCCCAGCTATAGGTACCGACATTAAAACTCAGCAAACTCCTAAAATTTTTCCTACGAACTCGTATTCTCGCACCAAATATTTCACATAGACCCATTCAAGTTGGATAAAATGCGTACCAGAATGAAGAAGAGCATAGCAGGGATTCAATGAACTAATACATGTAATTTTAGGATTTCTTTTCGAATTGATTTTGATTTATTCCTTGGATCGTTTTTTTTTTGTTTTGAGGAGAATAGTGGCGACTGGAGAAAATGATGCGTGGACTTTCTTTTTATCAGAGAAAGTGAAAGTGAAGAATTAGGTTTGGAAATAAGGTATTAAGGGGTATTTATATAGGGTAGTTTAGATATTTTTATATCCCTTAGTTTATTGATTTTGTCTAGTCTATATTGATAAAAATTCGTATGAACTCATCTGATACCCGAAATTCACGAAACTGGGCATGCAGCTACAGTTCGACATTACAGACCCAACGAAACTGGCTTCGTCGAATTCTGACTTCGTTTGCTCACACAGCGTATTTTTAACAGTCAAAATACTGATTGTTTTTCACATTAAAAATCGGTACGGCCACATACTAACTCCAAAAATCACGAAACTTGAAATTTAACAATAATTTAATATTACAGATCCAACGAAATTAGTTTCTTCGAAAACGGAGGTCGTTTGCAAAACTGGCTATTTTTAAAGCTCTAAATAACCCATATTTTATATTTAAAATAATTAAATTAATATTTATAAATAAATATTATTGTATATATATTCACAACATAAAATCATGCAGCTCCATAATAAATATAAATGTATTTACAACTCGATATTTCATCGTCAGAGTTATATCGATATTCGATTTATATTTAAATCCTTTTTTAAATCGTTATAAATTATAAAGGAATTCCATAGTGACTTTTCAAAAATTTGATTTGGACTTAAATCAAAATCTACACGACGAAATCCCGATTTTTCTCTTCAACTAGAAAAATATACTTCACCAGCTCCGAACGTTTCTTGTTTCATAGAAATCCGATTTAAAACAAACCCTGTATATTCAGTTGAAGTTCAAATCGCCAAATTTCGAACTGCCGCGCCATTTCGAGCTTGATTATAATTATAATATAAATTATACGTTCAACTGTCGTTCAAATAATATATTTGTCATTCTAATTCAAATTTTAAACTGAATCATATATTTTGAATTTCCCAATTCACACAATATTGCCACTTTAGCTAATTCTGATTATTTCAGAATTAAATATATTATTTTATTATTATATTAATTAAATATTCAATATTATTTAATTAAACGGCCATTTAATTCTCTAAATCTCTATATAAATAATTAAATAAATTAATTATTATACTGCAAATATACGGGACATTACATGCTGCCTATGCCCAGATTAAATCAAATCTTTTCTTCTTCAACAATCAACTAGAGTTATTCAAATTTGGAGATTTGTGATTCAATATCTGCAACCTTTCCTATATTTTTCTAGATCTAATCATGGTGAGTCTATGTTAATTTTGATCTAAATATTTAAAAGTTAATCTTGATATGACTATAACTTAGATCTAAGACTGTGACTATTTGAATCATATCGGATCTGCTATAACCCGTGTATCTAGGTTATTCTGACATGACTATGAACTAGATCTAAGCCTATACCTATTTATCATGTCAGATCTGCCTTTGTTTATCGATCTAATTCATTGTTTAGATCACATCATGCCTGTTCCTATTATGTTTGTGGTCAAATAAGATCTGTTATTAGTTGGTCATCTAATTCATTGTTTAGATCTTATCATGCCTGTTTATAATGACCCTGTTATGTTAGAATCAGTTCTATTGTGACATGCTCATCAGATAAGTTCCTGTATGCCTATTTTGTCATTATGCCACTATAAGTTTATGCCTATTTCTGCCATTAAATGTCAATCTTGTTATTATAGTTAAAATTTATTTGGTTTATTTGATTTGTTTGACTTGAATAACTTGATTGACTTACTTGAAATGGTTAAAATTTCATTAGTGGTTATAGGTTAGTTAGAAAATACACATTTTAAGGATATCATATTAGAGTTACTTTTAGTCTAGATTAAAGTCTAATTATAGTTTTAAGGGAATTAGAGTTTAGGATAGGTCTAGTCTTATATTAGATTAAGGGGGAATTTTAGAGTTTTAAGGATTAGTTGAAGGTTAAAGAATGCTTTGGTTGATTTAATTATTTAAGATTACTTGTTTGAATTGCTTATTTGCTCGAATTTCTTGTTTGGATTGATTTCTTGTATAAATTGATTGGTTTGATTAGGTTATTATCCTTATATTTAGTTTATTAGACTAGTGTAGTCGCAGATTTAGGGGGAGTTATAGAAATTTATAGAGAATTATATATTAAGGGAGAGTTATAGATTTAGAGGAATAATATACAAAATTAGGATATTGTATAGGCATAAATTTAGAGGGATATTTTATAAGTAGATAGATTTAGTATTCAGGGGGAGTACTTTACTTTTGTATAGGAATTATTCAGATAGTTATAGGATTTAGGGGGAGTTGTTTTAGAATTTCTTTTTGATGATGCAAAGGGGAAGAAAATATAAAATATAGACATAGTTTATAGGATTCATATAGACAGTGGGAGTATTAAAAGGATCATCATCAACAGTTATGAACAGGTATGATATTTTATGAAATAAGGTTGTCATCATCAAAATGGGGGATTGTTGGATAATGGAGTTTTGATGACAACAACCTTATTTCAATTATCATTATAAAATATATACTATCATCTTTATCTAGAATATATATATACATACATACAAACATATGTAGGATTTGTATACAGGAACTAATACTAAAGATTGTACAGTTTAAGAGCTTTTAGAGATTCAGAATTTAGAGTAGATTCAAGACTCATGAGTAATCAAGATTTCAAGAGTTCAAGATAAATATAGTAATAGAGTCTAGTTTATGTAAGACTCTGAATCACACTCCAGGTTCAAATTCTGTTTTTTTAAATTATCTTTTTTCAAATTCATAACTATTTTCAAACTTTTCTCAAAATAATTTTTAATCTTCTAAGAACTTCAAAATTATTATTTCAAATATATTTCCTAATTTATAAGTATTCTCATTTTTATAATTTTATTAAATAAGTTTTACTAAGTTTATATTTGATTATTTAAACTCTAAGTCTTCATATAACCTTTTGTTTATATATAGTTTATAACTATTTCTTTATAAATTCCTATATATATGTTTATAATTATATTATATATAATTTTATATCACATATATATTAAGTTTTTAATCATATGTTTAAATAATAATATTTTTATGTTTTTATACTTGAAAATTAATGTTTTAACAACTAGTTTTGTTTCAGGAATTTCTAGAATTTAAATATTGATTTAAATACTTAAAAAATACTTTAAAAATTATAAAATTGACAGTACGTTGACATAACAAAAGGGTATGTCGACATATAACTGTCATAAATTTAAATTTGAAAGGAAGTGTCTTTTCACCATTTGTAACGCTCTAGAAATGTTGCAACCTTTCATACTCTATAAAAAGGGGTTAAAACCGAATTTTTTATCATCTCTTCTTCTCTAGCTTCATCCTCTTTCTCTACACCATTATTCTTACTCATTTTTATGGTTTTTACACTTATACTCTGCCGAATTCAATTCTGTTTTGATCAAACTTCTTCTTTCTACACTCTCTACTCCCTGAATCAAGTGCTAGTGAAGAGTTATAAGGCTATTTGTAATTGCTTGGGTTGAGTAAACATTGTTTGTGTTGAATCAAAGAAGAATCGGTGTGTCCTTGTGGCCGTGAAATCAAGGAAATATGAGTCGGTGTGTCCTTGTGAGCTGTGAAATCAAGGAAGTAGGAATCGGTGTCTCCTTGTAAGCCGTGAAATTAAGGAGGTTGTACTTGACTATTGGAAATAGTAATAAAACTTTACGCAATCAAGCGTTGTGCGAACTAGACGTAGGAGCAATCCGAACCAGTAAAAAATCCAGTGTGTTCTTTCCTTTTTTGCATCTATTTCTGTTTATTTTGTATTTGTGCTTGAGTCTGTGTCTATGATTGTGTTTGTGGTGTTTGATTCATCTCATAGTTCACTTTAGTTTCAGATTTCGTTTAAATTCTTACAAACACTATTCATCCCCCTCTAGTATTTGCTTTTCCTTAACGAGCCATTCCACATTCCCTAAAAGCATGCTTTTTAGCTATATTTCTATTTTATTTGTAATTTGATAGACATTATTAAAATATTACCGGATTTTATAATAAAAGTGATTTGAGTATCGTAACATAAAAACATATGCCATGTTTATGTGTGGTCGTGTCTTACGAGAGTTCCATTCTTAAAAAAAAGGATTTTCTAAATTTAAGCAAATTGTTTAGAGTTTACTAACAACAATGTCATGATTGACCCAGAGTTTCTTTGTTTTGTTTTTCCCTAAAACTTTTGTGTGCCCAAATTTGTACGGGCAGTCAAGTAGTTTAGGTTCTTACGAATGCACTTAGAGGAGCTTGGAGTAGGAGCCTCCAGTGTTAGTTATTTAGTGTTTGTTTCCACTAAGTCAAATATATGATGTACTCTGATGAGGGTATGTATATTACAATTACAGTTCTGTATTTTAAAGTAGCTATATATTATGTTTTATTCTGCTGCGATTGTTAGATTATGTGTATTATTCCTGATTCTTCTATCTCTTTTCTTCTTTTACCCATAAAGATTTGTATTTTCATGCAATTCAGGTTGGATGTGTGTTGTATTTAGTCGACTCAAAGGGTGTGTATTTGTGGGCCTTTACATATCCTAAACCACTTTTATTGTGTAAAGGTCTAGACTAAATAAAATCACATTTAAAACATTTAGATATTTATTAAACTTACATTTGCATTTTTCAAATTTGATTCCAAAGTCGCTATTGATATTTTCAAAAGTAATTTTTTTATTTATTAAATCATCAATTTCCTTACTTAATTCAGAATTCTTTCTTTTTAAAATACTATTCTCGTTTTCGAGATGACAAATTTGAGATACTAAATTATCTAAGGATGATTGTAATTTTTCAAAATTTTCTTTTGAGTCAGAAATTGCATTTTGAAAAATATTATTATTCACTTTTAAAATCTCATATTCTTTAGATAATTCTAAATTCTTTCTAGTTAAAGCTTCATTCTCTTTTTCAAGAGACAAAATTAAAGAACTAGAATCATTTAAAGAATCTTCTAAAGATGTATTTTTATTTTGTAAAATATCGATTTCCTTTAAATATCATTGTTTTTATCTTCTAGTCGCTCATTTTCTTTTTTGAAGGAAATCCGTTTGAAAAACAAGCTCTACTAAGATTTTTTTCAAAACATCTAGTTTGTTTTACTAAAAAAATATTTTCCTCTTTTAATTTGGAATATTCTTTCCCGTTATCTTTTGACTTAGCTAAAATAAATGTATTAAGTTTATTCAAAGTCTTAAAATCTTTTAATAATTTTTCATGGTCTAACAAAAGATCTTTATATAATGAATCTACACATACCGATTGTGATCTGACTTTAGCCATGAGACATTTGCTTGCTTGCTCCTTTGATTCTGCTTGGTTATTCTTCCACTTTCTGATGCCTTGACTAGATTTTTTATCGCTATTTATTCTAGGATGTTGTAATGATATCTAAAATCCAAGGCTCTAATACATGATAAAGAATAACGAGTAGGATCGAGTAATAGGGAAATATGTGGATATGCGGGAATTTAGACAGTGTGATATATTATTTTTGATATATGCAAGTAAATATTTAATGGGATAAAAATTTAACGATTATACCACTGATAATAAATATAAATGCAGTAAATAAAATAAAGAAAACTAGGAATTTTTATACAGGTTCGGAGCACTGTCCTACGTCCAGTCCCAGACTCCTTCTGGAATTTCAACTAATCAAAACCCTCACTTAACCCAGAGGAACGGGTGTTACAATGCCTGAGTAGCTGATAAGGGACCTAAGCAGTAGATAGGATTTCACCTCAACAGCCGAAGAGGACTTCTTGCCTTAGCTGCAGATAAGGACTTCAACAAATACAACAAGTTGTTTTGACTTTGTATGTGTTCCTTTAATCTCCTACTTCCTTTATTCTTCTCCTTTGTGAGTGTCTGTGTGTGTGTATATATATATATATATATATATATATATATATGTGTGTGTGTGTGTGTGTGTGTGTGTGTGTACATATATATTTGAAAGCAAGTGCAGAATTAAGAAGGAACATGATTTATAATCACGAAGTATTGAAAATATGAGAGCTAAAGTAAATATTGTATGAAAATATTTGAGAATCAAAGCATATAGAAATAAGGAAAGATCGATGATTGAAACAAATGATTCTGAAGTATATATAGTGAATAAAAGTTTGCAATTATCGTGAAAATGTTTGATCAAAAGATATTGTAATAACTCTTGAATTAAAGAGTTATGGCTCTTTAAAATGTCGCAACCCTTTAGTTCAACTGGCTGAATTTATAATTCAAATGGCTAAAAAATGGTTAGAATTTGAAAAGGTGTGCATGTGAAAAGAAACAACAAAATTCAGCTAGTTGAAGGGATTATTTAGCCGTCTGAATGGATTATTCAACCTGGCTGAATTCTACTGATAAGCAAAAGTTACCATAACTCATTTTATTAAAGCACATGCCTTCTAAACTAGTGACCTGAGTTCAAATCCCAGCAGCTCCTATTTTTGGAAACTTGATTTTTATGTAAAATAGAGTGTATGATGATATATATAAGGAGAGATTTTAACATTGAATCTAACTAAATACTGACTCAAGTACACACTAATATATCAATTTATCATATCTTTGAATCTTCTTGTATTATAATCTCCAATATTTTTCCTACGATAATCGTTAGTATACGAAATTGTCGATATATAGATATCACAATCGAAATATAGCTCGAGAATCGAGGTTCTAATGAAGTGGATGTTATCATCAGTTAATTGCAAGCATGGGAAAGGACATGGGTTAAACCTTTATAGGTTAGACGATCTTTCACGGTAAGAACACTGGATTTGGGTTATACAGCGCCGCATGATTATTTTTGTTTTATTGTTTAGAGTAAGGTTATTAACCCATGATAAATATCATCCAAGTAGTATGGGGTGACTATGCGGAGCCTAGCCACGATAGAAGTAACAGACCATAATTTATAATAAATACCCGTTTGAGTTCCATACAGGGTGAGCGGTAGCGCTTTCTGTGAGCGGAGTTCAGAAGTGTACGTGGAATGATTATATGCAAGTCGATAAGGTAGACATAATGAGATAGTCAACTGTTGATATTTGCAAGGTAGGGATAGAGAGAAGGGACATTATGGATGCAGTTTACACATTCCAGACGATGGAGCATCTGTAGTGTGGGCAATCTCAAGCGATCAAAGGCCAATGTCATTTCAAAGCTTTTGTGGTGAGATAGGGGACTCCTAGTAAGGAGGATATGAAAGATACTAGGGGTAATATCCAGGACTGAGTCGATCCAAGGGGATACAATTATATATGTATATATTATTCATTAGGTTAAATCTACTTGGGATTAGATGAGCATGATTTACGTCCAAAGATGGGAGTTCAACGACCCTAATAAACCCATTATAATAAAGATGGTAATCGAATGGTATATTTAGTGTTATGCTAAAAGTTCACAATTTACCAATCACCAACACATTAGTTCTGACCTCCTCCACAAAACAACCTACAGATTAGATAGAAGGAAAAGGTTGTTCAACATAGAGACACTTGATTTAGAAAGTGTTGCTATCTTGGTGAGTATTTATATATTAGTATTTTTGATGCGTTATTTGGTAAATCAAACGCTAACACCCTATTTGTATATGAATCAAGAGTGATTATAGAGTCACTGCAATCACAAGTTACAAAATTATGAAAATAAGTAAAAGACACAACAATTTTATTATGGTTCGATAATCGGACCTACATCCACTTGTTGTAATCACTTATTTATACTATACGACTACAATAAAATATCAGTTTTAACTAAGAAATATGAGGGGAAAGAAAGTAAATTCCAAATCCAACAGAGTTCCAACATAAGAGAGTCCAAGAAGACCTGAAGAGACCCCTTAAGTTTCCCCTTAATTTGTAAGTATGAATTTTATATTGTAAAAAATTCTAAGTGTCACTTTCGCATGGGAATAACCCATAAACTAACTCCTAAGACCCTATAAACCAATATAAAATATTAGTAGACATATAAAAATGCATTGCCTATATATGTGATGATATATAAACTACTTTTGCTGCTGCGGAATTATAGAAAAAAATTCGAAATTAAGATATGTTGAACTCATGTTTTATCTTGTACAAAACATAGCTAATTTTATTTTAAAATAAACCTCTCTAGATATTTTAAGCTAGGCATTTTTTAAAGTGTTTAAATATTTGTAACTTATTAATCTCCAGATCATTAAGTGTGCAATTCTCATTTGTAATGCAATTTTAACAAAGCTGTTCATAATGAATTTGATGATTTTTACTAAGATATAACATAGTGTTAGTTATCCTTAAGAAAAGGATTTGTGCACATGTGCACCTCAGGTGTGTGTGCACACATGCATTTCTGCCTAGATATATTAAATAGTGAAGATGCCTATACATATTGTTTAATCCCTTTCATACTTCTATATTCCTTGAATTGGTGTATTTCAATCATACAGGTTAATGTATATAGTCTAAATACTATATGCCTAAATGTCGTAGCATAGTACATGTAAAAGAAAACACATGCAAATATAAGATTGTATGATGTGTCTTTATTCAACTATACAATGTGCATTTGGCATCTAACTTAGGATTATATTTCTATACTTTATAGACACACAAAATTATTTAAATGTAACCAGACTAATGCCCGGTTGATATATATAAAATTTCTTGTTGTTTTAGAAAAGGCCGCCTCCATTTACATATAAAATGGCATGGCCTTCCCCTCTTGTCAGCAGCATATTACATAAGGCAAAATTTACATTTAACTAAATTTACTGAACATCGAAAAATGATTTAATTCTTAAACACTTCACAGCATAACATAGGTCTTAATACTTAAAGCATTCATACATCATAGCAATTAACCAAAGCCTAAACTCTTAAACAAATAACTAGCAGCAACAAGCATTTTAGTCTCCTTAACATTTATTAAAGTCAGCAACTCTAGCTTTCATGATTCAGCTAATCAAATTTCTTTACCTCGAATCAATCCTTGTGCTTCTCCATTTAAATGAACACCCCAAGAGATTGCAAACACAATCAAATTGGTTTTGACAGAAAGGTCTGGTATGAGTATGAACATTGTATCTTAAGTAATATAAAGGCATTTCAGCATAGTCTACTTAAATATACATTCACATATATTTGGTGTAGTTTCCTTTGTTACCTGGATATGTGTAAGCATATAAGGAAAAACATTATATCATAATCTAATCATCAAAGCAAACAATATAAATGTAAGTAATCATTTACCGCGGCATAGCATTACCCTGGAACACCCAAACTCACCAGTCGCCTTTGGAATGGTTTTTCAAGATTTACTTCTCTTATAACAACACCTAAGACTCATTATTTTACACTTTTGAATGTCTATATTCCTCACATTGAACGCAAATTGCACATTGCCTTGGTCCTCCTTATTATTTGTTATCCCTGTCACATAAAGGCCTATAGGTCTAAATTAGCCATGTGCATACCCAACATCTTCCTTGATGTTGGGTAGATCGATGTAAACCTGGTGACATGCACCTATCCTAACCCATTTTATTGGTAAGTTGACTAGTTCTTAACTCATGTATACCCAACATTATCCCCAGTGCCATGACCCTGATGTAGCACCATCCTTTTCCTAGTCATTTGACCCTGCGAATGCCCTGAATTCATACAATTTGACTTACATGCATTTCATGCAAATATCCCAAAATATGACAAATACAAGCATTCGGTAACCATGTATATATTACTATTTATTTAACGCAGCAGAATGCATATGTCTAGTAATAATATCAAATAAAAGGGTTAGACATTCATTTTCCAAATTAACTCATGCTGGTACTTTCTTTGGTCTTTATCTTAATAGTTCAAGAATTTCATCCGAATGATAGTAGGTTTGTTCTATTTCATATTAAAAATTTCTAGGATTCTATTTGTTGTGTAAATATGGCTAGAGGTAGTTTTAGAACACCTCCAAACCCCTAGCTTGTCCTCGCTAAATATCATCATATTTATCTATGAATCTAGCTCAGAAAATCTGATGCGTGTAAATGGATTAGCACATGAAAGAATCCATTGCTCCATTTATCTTCAACATAGAAATAAACATAAGCATAAATCTACTTATTTATGTTGCTTGCTCCTATTTAAACCAACTCTACCACACAGCAAATGCAATAAAATCCCAGTACTTATTTATATCAAATATGTAGTGATTTTATATCATAAAATCATTAACACCCATTTATCATCATCAAAATAATATATATATATATATATATATTAATTCTACAATATCAAAATATAAAACATATTAAAAGTGGTTGGCTTCTTATAAGGCTTATTACCATAGAAATGTTGCATACTCACCAATACTCTATCTCCTATATATTCCAGTTTTTGATTCTACTGAGGTTTACTGCTCCATTGTTGCTTAATTCCTTAGAGAAAAATAGAGATATAATCCTTCATCCCGAAAAGATACTATGCTTATTTATAAAGGAATGCCCACTAGGATTTCATTCTTATAAAATACTCATCATATCCTTACCAACTGCCTCTTTTAAATCTTGTCTGTTTTTCATTCGTGGTCCTGGCTAATAGAATTTTAATACTGCGCACGCTTTTATATTTTGAGAGATAAATGATCACACCATTTGCATGATATTTGCATCTTTTCTTTAATTTGAAATACACTTGTACCCGACCAAGTGTTTAAGTATAACTCATGTAATATTTTTTAAAACTATTCCCTAGTAATATATTAAACCAGACTTGCACCAAAGAGATATTAAGCTTTTATCCCATCCCGGTTTATACTTTTATTTGTAAAATACATATAAGTTGATTTATTTCATCATGAATATCTAAGCAAAATTTTTTACATCCCTATTACTTACGCACAACATTTTCAGGTATAAACACACACAACATTATTATTTGTTTATTTTATGCTGAGGGGATTTATATAGAGAGGATAATTAAAATGGATTTAAAAATCATAGGCCATCACAAGACCGTCCCCCTAAATGACCATATTCAAGTGTATTTATAGGTGCCTCAACCTTTGGATCAGTATGTAGTAGTAGGCAAAAATTAGGGTAGTAGAGAAAATGGAGGACACCAAGTCAAGTGGGTGAGAAGGAACCAGATTGGTCAATCATCACTGTCTCGGATCGACATCGATCTAGTTGACTGTTCCGGGAGGGTTCAAAGTATATGCACCATTTTCTTATCCATGCTTTCTTGATTACTTCGTGTCTCTACTTTACAGAGTCTGCCAAGCCCAAACCGATTCGATGCTTATATTTCCATACTGATCTTATGCTTGTGGAATTAGGGCGAACCTAAATGAAAATACGTTACATCGATTCAAGGTGAGCCAAGCAATACCGATCTGAGTTCATCTAATTCATAAGAATTTAGTGAAAATGGTCTCCAAATAGTCAAGGTGGTCGGGTCGTGGCCATGTGTCAAAACCCGTGCATTCAGAAATTCGTGGTTAGAAACGTGGGCAACAGTTTTTGTGGGGTCGAAACTAAGTTCGGGTCGAATCGAGTTTGCTTGACCCGAAGCCATCAACCTGGTAGCCCATATTCTTATTCGACCAAAAGATGGAAAATTGTTTCAGCTTGGCTTGTCTTCAATATGATTTGATTCCAAGCTATTGAATAGGCACATCCCTTGGTATCGAATGCACATAATCACGATCACTTGGCTTTGGATGGCCTTGTCACAAGGCAAGCTAAAATTTTGCCCCCAAAGTACGTCTTATCGTAGATGATATGTGCTTTGAACTCGACGAGTTGTCTATTCTTGAATATACTACTGTCAATAGTTGTGTGTTTCCGTGAAGTCGTGACTCTTGATTCCTTGCGCCGTGTACAAGTAGGAGTTTACACCCAAGATTGTCTTTGTCGCAACTTGATGACTTTAGATCTTCAACTAGAGCAAAGACAGCTCTAGAGGTAAATCTTTCAACTTTCGTTCGAATCAAAAAAGTTAAGTATACCCATATGAATTATGTCATTCTGCCAGTTCTCATATATGATCACACATGCACAAGTCATTTTGAATAATTCTGTCTTATTATCGACATTTAATCATAACACATGAACATGGTACATTGCAATGAACATGGAGTAGTTATAAAGAGTGCCTTTCATTTTCTTTCAATCTTTTCAATTTCCAACTCTTTTTAGTTCATAATTTTTTCAGGTTGAAAAAATATCCTCAGTTTCAGGTCGAACGGTTCGACCCAGTTCGCGCTCGACCCGACCTATCTCCCATCTCCTGGAAAACTGCTACGCGTTCCGTCTCATCACGGAAGACGAATGGCCTTTTTCTGTCACCTATAAGCTGATTTATCCCTCATTTTCTCTTCACTTTACTTATTCATTGTTGAATTACTTTTAGTCTTCAAACCCTAATTCATTAACTCGATCAATTTTTTTGAATTTCAAATACCATTCATAGGTGGGCAATTTAATTTCTTCGATTAATGCTTTTCTCCAAAATAATGCATAGATTTTATAACGACCTGTAATTTTAAAGAACACTAAAAAGAGAAACTAAAGAATACTTAATTAAATATTAGGAATTAATTAAAACTAACTATGCCATTGCATTCATGTCAGAATTCTGCTTAAGATAGACCCCAAGTTTGCATAAAACGGGAATCGTATGAAGTAGATATTAAGGTTTGAAGTTTGTATACATATAAGAAAAATATATATATATATATAAACTAGTCCAGAAAATCAAAATCAAAGAGCGGGAGAGGGATGGAAATCCCGTTAGGGGTCAACGCTATGCCCCATGGGTGTCGACCCATGGGTCGACCCCTATACGAGGGTGCCGACCCATGGGTCGAACCCACCCAGATCTGGGGAAGATCCATTCTATGAATCAGGACATGTTTCTTGACTAGATTCATTGACCGTAGGGTGTAAATAGGACCTCATTTCTATTGTTTTATTCATAAAAAACAATGGAGACAACGAGGTGCTTCCCCAACTCAGATTAAACTAGCCTATTCTTTTGCAGCAACAATTTATACGTATTCAAGAATCTCTGCTATAACATCTATAGTCATTTATCTGTTCTTTAGATCCAGTCCCTGTGAGTTTTAGTTGCTTTTAGATGTAAAAATTTAATAAGTAACCTTGACATGTTTATAAGTTTGGATCTAAGTCTATGCCTGTCAGTAACATGAATTATAACTAAACAGACCTACCACTACTTGTACGCTTAATTTACTGCTTAGTTCTCATATGTCTATTACTGATATGCCTTTTATTTCATTTTTCCTGATAGTGTCACCATATGCCTATTTTGTTAGTTTGCATAAATCATGTCACCATCTACCTATTCTGTTAGCATGCCAATTTCTGTCATCATATACCTATCTTGTTGTTATGCATGTTTCTGTTCTCTTCTCTCTCTCTTTCCCTTTTTATTTTTATAGCCTAGGCTACCTTCAAGCCTAGGCCTATCACTGAAATATGCAAGCGCAAGAAATTGAGAATGGTTGAGAATGATAATTTGGGGCATAACTTATGTTGTAAAACATGATTGGGGTTTGGGAGAATAATCTATACCGTGATCTAAAACTTTAATTTGGGGGCATAACTTGTATCATGAATCGGACTAGGATTTGGGGCATAACCTTTAATGAACATGAAAAATTGTTTAATAATGAACACGCCTAGGATTACAGTAATTAGAAACTGTAACCGCACTTAGACTCAAGGTAAGATTACACTTGTGGAAGAAGTACTCTGCCCGGAACCGCCCAATAAATCTAGTGTCCACAAGTGGTTAATCTAATGCGAGGGGTCGAGTGCGTAAACGTACATGTAACGGTGCTAATACACAAGGTTAAGTCCGACTTGTGGTAAAAGTCTGCCTGGACCCGGCATATCCAGCATCCACAAGTGGTAGGCTTAATGTGAGAGGTCTAGTGCATTAACAACCATAAATGGATGAATGATAATAACTAGTTAACCTGTAATACTTAGCTTGTTTAAATCTATAGGGGATAGATGAACCTGTCAAATTAAGTAGGTTTTGAGTAAACTTGCTTGAATCAGTGGGGGTTAAGTAAATCTTGTTAAATACGTAGGGGCCAGTTATATATATAAACCCGACAAACTTAACCTATTTTATATGTTGGAGTTATGCAAACTTGTTAAACTATTAGGCATAACCTGTCAAAATCCTAGAAGGGGGATGCAAGCCTAGGGGGTAGCTTTTATCATCTGTTGTGTGGGACCTGTATCAGTCAGTACCCATCTTGGTATCAAACGGGGAACCCCGAACTAGATTGGGGTCTAGGTACGCTTACTAAGCTGATTATAAGAGGTTCATCTAAGTAGGGGTGTTGACGGCGCATTCCATCGGATTCACGTGCATGCATGAATCTTCTTGCGTTGGGACTATAAGATGTTGTGACATCAGTAGATACTGTTGCGCCTCTCGAAAAAAAGGGTTACTAGTTTAAGAAGTGATACATCTTGCTGTGGGGGCCACTGCAGGGTATCTACAGGATAGGGAGCCGATCGATTCAAGTAGTAATGAGGGTACATCTAGTCTTACTTGTTTAGGAGCTCGTTATTATCGTTAGAGGAAACATCTGTCATTACTGTTGGGCTACCTGTTATTATTGTATAGGGTAAAACCCTCAATAGAAGTAAACCTAAGTCTACCATTCCATTTCTGTTGGGATCACCTTGTTTCTATTATACTAGTATTGGTGCAAAGAAAAGTACTTGAGAAGCGCAATATATTATGTACTGTTTATCCCGTTTATCTTGTTCTGTCTGTTATACTTGCCTTATGATACAGTTATCTTTCTCATCCAGTTTATATGCCTGTCATGATGCTTTTACTTACTTATATGCTAAAAGTAACTGGACTCTCCAGACTTTATGTTTGACCCGTTTTTTTCCTTTCCTCTCTCTTCCTTCCCCCTCCTAGGTTCTCAGGGTAGGAATACTCAAGCTTGATTAGGATTCTCTCTTTCATTCTGCTTGGAGCTGCTTAGACGTATCATTTTGATTTCCTGTCTTCTCTGATACAATTATTTTTGGGGACTATGCTTTTTATATATTATTGTACTATAATGATCTTAGTACAAGACAGAAATTGTAATGGGTTTTCTGTATTTCAGACTTATGATGTAACTGGGTTTTGGACCACGATGTTTTCTATTTAATAAAGTTTTAAATTCCTCTATTATTTTATATATGTCTTGTGATGTTTCTGTTTTTGTTTACCTATAACGCTTCACGAAACTTAATGCATTCTGATAAAGAGTGACATTAGCGGACGTGGGGTGTCATGCTTAGTTTCCTAGAATCGCTTGATGCATCTATCGATGATTTACGATCTGTACCAATAGTCTTTGAGTATCCAGATGTTATTGAGGAGGTTCAGGGATTACCTCCAAGGTGCGAGATTGACTTCCATATATACTTGGTGGACAATGCAAAGCCAGTTCCATTGCCTGTGCGCCATATGGCTCCGAGAGAAAGGAGGGAGCTCAGCAAGTAAGTAGAGGAGTTACTTGAGAAATGGTTTATAAGGCGAGGCATATCTGAATGGGGTGCTCCAGTAGTATTCGCCACTAAGGCGGATGGTTCGCTTTGCTTATGCAAGGATTACAGGGAGTTGAATAGGCTCATTAAGAAAAATATGCACCCACTTCCGAGGATAGATGATCTGTTTGACCACCTTGTTGGTGCATCTGTTTTCTCCCAGTTAGACTTGGCCACAGGATTTCATCAGTTGAGCAGTATAGACAAGACTGCCTTTATAACTCCAAATGGTTTCTTCGAGTGGCTCGTCATGCCTTTTGGGTTGACGAATGCACCTGCCTATTTTGAGGATCTAATGATTAGGGTGTTTCAGGAGTTTCTAAATAAGTTCATTGTGGTCTTTGTTAATGACATCTTGATAGGAAGAGCATGCCCTACATTTAAGGGAGGTTTCGAAGACTCTTCGAGTGCATCAGCTTAAGGAAAAACTCTCCAAATGTCATTTTTGGAGAAAGGAAGTGAGATTTCTAGGGCATGTGGTCTCTAAGGATGGGATAGCAGTAGATCCTGCGGAAGTAGTTGCAGTTCAAGATTGTCAGATCCCAAAGGATGCAATGGAGGTGACGAGTTTTCTTGGTTTAGCGGGCTATTATAGGAAGTTAATTAAGGACTTTGCCAAGTTATCAGCCCCACTCACCAGACTGACGAAGAAGAATCTGACATTTTCTTGGGGTATAGACTGTGAGTATGCTTTTCAATGATTGAAGAGGGCTCTAACAACAACCCTAGTCTTAACTTTGCCTGATGGGAACAAAGTGATCATAGTATACACTGATGCATGTGGTACAGGGCCTGGTGTTGTTTTGATGCAAGAGGGAAGGGTAGTATATTATGGAGGTAAACAATTGAGAGTTCATGAGAAGAACTACTCTACACATGACTTGGAGTTGGCTGCCATAGTGTTCGCGCTTAAGACTTGACGTCATTATCTACTTAGAGAGAAGTTCGAGTTGTACGTCGATCATAAATCTCTCAAGTACTTGTTCTCGCAGAAGGATCTCAATTTGAGGTAACAAAGATGGATTGAGTTCCTAGCATCCTATGACTTTGAGAATGCTTATACCCATGGTAAGGGTAATGTGGTGGCGGATGCACCGAGTAGGCAGAGGATGAATTTGAGTCCATTATTTGTAGAGAGGCAGAGCTGGGAGTATATATTGACCTTTAATTTTAGGCCATCTACCGAGTTTACACCTGGTTTATTGGCATTATTAGAGGTGCGACCTACTCTTTTGGATCAGATAGGAACTTCGCAGCGAGAGGACCCACAGATAGCAGACATCTTGGATAGGCTCAATAAAAGGGAGACTTCCAGCCACCTCAGTATATATTCCATGGATGAAAGAGGGCGGTTGCGACGAGATGGAAGGCTTTGTGTTCCTCGAGTGGGGAGTTTGTGGAAGATAGTCCTTGAGAACCCTATCATTCTCGGACGACTATTCATCCAGGCGGTGATAAGATGTATAAAGATATGAAGAGGGTTTTCTTTTGGACTGGAATAAAGAAAGATGTAGTGGAGTTTGTTTCTCGATGTTTGATTTGCCAGCAAGTCAAAGCTGAGCAAAGGAAGCCCGATGGTTTACTTCATCCTTTGGAGGTCCCATAGTGGAAGTGGGAGAGCGTCTCTTTGGATTTCATTGATGGTTTTCCTAGATCGAGGAAAGGCAACACTAGTATCTAGGTTGTAGTTGAGCGGCTTACTAAGAGCGCTCATTTCATTCCTATTAAGAGTAAGAGGACGGCAACATTGTTGGGAGCAGTTTATCTTCGTGAGATAGTCCGACTACATGGAGTACCTTCGAGTATTGTGAGTGATCGCGACCCCATATTCACCAATGAGTTTTGGAGGAGCTTGCAAGAGGCATTAGGAACACAGTTCTTTTCGAGGACTTCTTATCACCCTTAGACCGATGGACAGGCGGAAAGGGTGAATAGAGTTCTTGAGGATCTTTTAAGGCTGTGTATTTTAGACTTCGGAGGGACTTGGAAGAGCGTATTCCATTGGTAGAGTTCGCCTACAACAACAGTTATCAGGGTAGTATTGGCATGGCAACCTTTGAGGCATTGTACGGACGACCTTGTAGATCACTGACTTGTTGGTGGGAGTCCATGATAGGCTTCTACTTGGACCTGAGATGATTAGAGAAACTTCTGAGAAGAATGATCTTATCCGCGGACGCATGAAGATAGCTCAGGATAGGAAGAAGTCCTACGCAGATAAGAGAAGAACTGATATTGAGTTTGAAGTAGGAGACATGTTTTTCATCAAGGTATCACCTTTGAGGTATGTGATTTGCTCTGGATCTGTAGGGAAATTGGCGCCGAGGTTTGTAGGGCCATTTCTCATAATAGAAAGGATTGGTGAAATGACCTACAGAGTAAAACTACCAGAGAGGTTGGCCAGTGTTCATGATGTTTTCCACGTTTCTCATTTACGGAAATGCCTACATGATACCGCAGAAGTAGTTGAGCCGAATATGCTTGTGAAAGTAGAAGTGGAAAGGGAGGCGACAGTTAGACGAGTTCCTATCTGTATTCTTGGATCATAGGTTAAGAAGCTACGCAACCAAGAGGTCAAGTTGATAAAAGTTCAATGGGGAGAAGACACCGAGGATACAACTTGGGATACTAAAGATAAGATTCATCCTTCGTACCCTTTTCTTTTCAACGTTATGTTCTTAACTTCTTTTTCCAAAGCTTTTATTCGTACTTGCCTCTGTCATTTAAGTATATCCTATTAATCAAATCTTTGACCTTTAGGTAGGGAAGACATGGATGTAAACATGTGTTTAAGACATGTAATGTTTAATAGATGCAAGTGGATGCAAGTGTTTACTAGTGGTTGCTCGTGGATGCTTCTACACACACACTAGGCACTAGATCGGCTCAACCACTCTCATACTGCATATGGATGCGTGTGCAATTTTCTTCTTTAATGGATGGAAATGGTTGTATCATCATATGTGTAACACCCCACTCCCGCTATGATCACTCACTAAGGGAATGCCATAGCATCGGTGGAGTATTTTAGTGAATATAGAACAGAAAAATTACAACAAGACAGATATAAATAGTACTTGAAATTTTAAAACATCATCTCATAACAGCGGAAGTAAAACATGTCTGGTTACATCATAAAACCACAATAAAGGTCAAGTACAATATCCATCAAAATAAAGAAGTACATAATCCCACTCTCATACAATAGCCAAACAAAAGAAAAGATAACTGGATAACTGGAGCTTTACATCTATCCAAGCTCCTAAAGACTGGAACAGCAATCCGATCAAGCTCCACTACTGCTAGGATCCACCGTAGGACCTGAGGGTTGGGAAAAAGATAAAAACAACAGGGTCAGACATAAGTCTGAGCGAGTCCTATAACTTTAACAATACAATCGTTAAAGTAACCAGAGAAGACATAAACTGATATACGGTAACATATAGGGATGAATGGCTACCCTAAGCAGTCAACTAAACGAAGATAAAGGATAAAGACGCATCTACCCTCCCTAAGGTAAATTACTAAACTGCACCACACCAGTCGTTCCTAACTTAAAGGTTGATCCCACCCAAGGACTTATAAAATTTACTAATTAGTACCTGCGTACCCCTAGGTGACCAAGTAGGCGCCACGGGGCCCTACAATCCACTAGGTGTACACACTACTTCCCATTCGATCGGCTCCCTAACGTAGATACCCGTGCTGGCCCCACCGTGGGATGTATCATTCCCCAATGTGGCAACCTGATGGAACTAAAGGTGCACGGCTTATATCTACTCGATGCAACAACGGCTTACCTACCAGCCCGGGCCCACTCACGCATATGAAGCCCGTTGGACTTGCGTTGCCACCGCTAACCCGTTTGCCTCTTACAGTCAAGCCCAGTATGCGTGTCCCGTCCTCGACATGGGTCGAGCCCACAAAGATACGTATGGGTTACTGGTTGAAATGGGCCTCCACAAGCTACCCACCTAAGCTTGTCCCTTTTTCTAGTATATCCCACTTAACCCTTTAATCATGTTTTAATTACATGTTCTATTTTGGTTAAGTATTCTAATCGTATTTTCTCATGCCACCCGAGGCACCCACTTAACCCCTCATGTCCCTCTACATGCTAATGTGGTTAAGTGTTTCTTAATTAATTAATTAAGAACGTAACCTTTGTAAAGACCTCTCACATTAGACTGTCTTTTATGACCGCTGGTTAAGCCGGTTGGGTCCGGGCAGCCTTATGTCATAACAGAGTCTAACCTCGTGTCTTTACATTAATTACGTATTTAGTTTGTGCCTAAGACCTCTCACATTGGGCTAACATTTGTAGCAACTGGTTAAGCCGGTTGGGTCCGGGCAGTTTTACGCTACAACTGAGTCCAACCTCGTGTCTTAGTCAATTAATTACACCTAATTAATCACCCTCATAATTTTATATTAATTATCCCTAATTAATCAAGTTTTCTTAACATGGGTAGACCTAACTTAATAGGTAAATTCCCATGGGGTAGACCTAACTCAATAGGTAAATTCCCAACACATAGTATGGGTACACCTAACCAAATAGGCAAATTCCCATACTATGTTTATTTATTTTGTGTTATGCATAATTATATTAATTTCACACAATCTTATTAACTTATGCATTTAATTACCCCAACGTTCCCACGTAATTTCGTTCATGATATAACACATATAAAAGGTGTCAACTTGCATATGAATGAACATGTTTCAAAGGTGCCATCTTGCATATTAACAAACACATAACTTGCATATGAACTTGCATAACATGTCACATAACTTGCATATAATATGTCACATAACTTACATATTCATTTTGCATAACAAACTTGCATATTAGCTTATAGACTTGCATAATGTGTCATCATGAACTTGCATATTAATAAACATGTAACTTGCATATTTACATACATGTAACTCGCATATTAACAAACATGTAACTTGCATATAAAGAAACATGTAACTTGCATATTTACATACATGTAACTTGCATATTAACAAACATGTAACTTGCATATTAACAAACATGTAACTTGCATATTTACATACATGTAACTTGCATATTAACAAACATGTAACTTGCATAGCATATTACCATGAACTTGCATAACATGCATATGATTACATAGCCCACAACTTGCATATTTAGCATCATGCAAACATAACATACATCATATTAAACTTGCATAAGCTTACATACTCAACATGCATAAACATAAGATTAATGCTAACATCATATCATATGATTCAAAGCTCATTAACCCACATACAAAACCATAAATCTCATCACATCTCATCTAATTAGTTTACCAAAAGATCATCAAAGTGATAGAAACTCACAACTAGCAACTTTGAACACCAAATGAAGAAGATTAAGATGCTAAGAAGGGATTAGAAGTTGATTAGAGAGTGATTAGTATGCAACCCTCTTCATAAAATTAGTGGAGGCCATGAGAGCTAGCATTTTGCCATAGTTTAGTCACTAGGTTTAATTATGAATGAATTAGGGTAGGTTAGGGTCTTATTTATAGATTAGGCAAGTGTTTTAGGCCATAGGATTAACCCTAGATTCAATCCAAGCCATCAAAGCATGTCTTGGGGAAGAAGTCAAGTGTAGGAACCATCTAGGGCCTTTAGATTAAAGATGGACCATGAGAACCATTCAAATGCAAAATCTGCACTTGAGCGAATCGGCCCACGGGTTGACAGCCAAACACCCTGGATTAACCCCTAGTCGACCCAGCGGGCTCGGGTCGACTTCAAAAATCGGCCGGTTCGGTTATTCCCCTCTCCCAATTCGCTGTTTTGAGCATTTTTGCATATTTATTTATTAAATTTTCAATTATATATATATATATATCAATATATATATATATATATATATATATATCTACACAACCCATTTCACTTAATTAAGTATACTTTAATTTGGGAATTTTCGTGAAACTTCGCGAGGCCATATCTTGGTCATACGGACTCCGATTTTCGAAAACTCGGACTCTATTTCGCGTATTTTTCCGAGACGAACATAATGGCATAGCCCGTTTCCCTTGATTCCCATTTTAGAATTAAATTCTGCCTCGATTTATGTTATTACAGGTTATTGAAAATACGGGTTGTTACATTCTCCCCTCCTTAAAGGATTTCGTCCCCGAAATCTTCAAGTTAGGAAGAACGTATCCTACCATCCAATCATCCATCTACTCAAAGCATCATCCACGAGCAATCATTGTCCTTACAAGATTCTAAATGCTGGATGGATATATGCAAAAGTGTGTGTATATGTACTTACCTAATGCGAAAATCAGGCGGTTACTGATACAGTAAACCTCCTTAATGCAAACCATGATAGTGCCATGCATCCAATATGTATGCGAAACCCTATTGACACATACAAATTTCTACATGCGTGCACAACCATACACAAAAATGCATCATCCATATGATAACACAGCCATGATACATCCATCAATCTAACTACCACATCCATTTATGCAATATGCAACATGAAGTGACTGAGCCGATCTAGTGCCTAATGTGTGTGTATATGCATCCACGAGCAACCACTAGCAAACAATTGCATCCATATGCATCCATCAACCATAACATGTTTCAAACACATGTCTCAACCATAGGTTTTACCCTATCTAAAGGTCATAGGTATTAGCGAGAGGATATACTAAAGATAAGATAAGTACTAGACAAGCAATAAAGGAGAAGTTAAAAGACATACTCTCAAAAAGAAATGGATACAAAGAACGCATCTTTGCTTCCGTCTCCCAAGTAGCATTGCTTTCGTCATCTCCCCATTGCACTTTAACTAGCTGAACTTCTCTGTTCCTCAACTTCCTAGTTTCTGACCCAAGGATGCGAGTAGGAGCTCGTCGAATCGTCGCATCACGCTCTACCTCTACATCTCTAAGCAAGCTCGGCTCTACCACCTCCGCGGTCTCATGTAAGCACTTCCTCAAATGTGATACATGGAATACATCATGAACACCACTAAGTCTGTCGGGCAACTCCACCCTATATGCCATCCGTCCAATCCTTTCCTTAATAGGAAACGACCCAACAAATCTCGGTGCTAACTTCCCTACGGACCCAAAGCGAACAACATTTCTCAATGGAGATACTTTGACAAAAACCATGTCCCCAACCTCAAACTCAAGATCCGTCCTTCTCCGATCCGCATAAGATTTCTGTTTATCTTGCGCTGCTTTCATCCTTTTTCGAATTAAATCAATCTTCTCTGAAGTCTCTCTAACCATATCCGGCCCAAGCAAGATCCTATCCGTAGATTCCCACCAACATGTAGGAGATCGACAAGGCCTTCCATAAAGAGCTTCGAAAGGAGCCATACCAATACTGGACTGAAAGCTGTTATTATATGCGAACTCCACCAAAGGAAGATGTTCTTCCCATGTACCTCCAAAATCCAAGATACAAAGCCTCAAAAGATCTTCTAAGATACGGTTCACCCTCTCGGTCTGACCGTCCGTCTGAGGATGATATGCGGTGCTCAAACACAACTGAGTCCCTACCGCCTCTTGCAAACTTCTCCAAAACTCACTAGTGAAAATAGGATCTCGATCACTCACAATGCTGGATGGTACGCCATGCAATCTAACAATCTCTCTAACATAGACTGAAGCAAGCCATGGAGCGGTCCTCTTACTCTTTACGGGTATAAAATGGGCACTCTTTGTAAGTCTGTCTACCACAACCCAAATTCCCGTATTGCCCTTCCTCGATCTCGGTAACCCGTCGATGAAATCCATCGAGACACTATCCCACTTCCACTGTGGAACTTCCAATGGGTGTAGCAACCCACCGGGTTTCCTTTGCTCCACTTTAACTTGTTGGCACACTAAGCATCTAGCCACATACTCGGCCACATCTTTCTTCATACCGGCCCAAAAGAAAACTCTCTTCATGTCTTGGTACATTTTGTCTCCACCGGGATGAATAGTCATTCTTGAACGATGTGCATCATCCAAAATAGCCTTCTTCAAACCCTCATCTTGCGGTACACAAAGTCTACCGTCTCTATGCAACCATCCCTTATCATCTATGGTGTATCTACCCAAATGGCTGGACGACTCCCCTCTTATAAGCTTCTCTACCAACACAACCAACTGTGGGTCGTCTCGCTGAGCCTCGCCAATCCGTCTCAAAAGAGTAGGTCTAACCTCCAAGGATGCCAACAAACCAGGTACAAAATCAACAGAAGGTCTGAAGTCAAACAAAGAAAGAAACTCCAAGCTTCGTCGTTCCACGAACAATGGACTCAAAGATAGCCTTTTTCTACTTAAGGCGTCTGCCACCACGTTACCCTTACCAGGGGTATACGCTATCTCGAAATCATAGGATGCTAAGAACTCCATCCACCTTTGCTGTCTTAAGTTTAAATCCTTCTGAGAGAATAAGTACTTCAATGATTTATGGTCGGTGAACAACTCGAATCTCTCACCAAGAAGATAATGGCGCCAAGACTTAAGTGCGAAAACAATCGCGGCCAACTCTAGATCATGGGTAGGGTAATTCTTCTCATGCACTCTCAATTGTCTCCCTCCATAGGCTATTACCCTTCCCTCCTGCATCAAGACTGCGCCTAATCCTGTTCCACAAGCATCGGTATAAACAACAAACGGCTTACTCCCATCTGGAAGCACTAAAACTGGAGCGGTGGTCAAAGCTCTCTTTAACCGTCGGAAAGCATCATCACAATCTACATCCCATGAGAAAACCAGATTCTTCTTCGTCAAGCGGGTTAATGGGGCTGATATCTTCGCGAAGTCTTTGATGAACTTCCTATAATATCCTGCCAACCCCAAGAAACTTCTTACCTCGGTAGCATTTCTAGGAACTTTCCAATCCTGGATAGATACTATCTTTGCGGGATCCACAGCTATCCCTTCCTTAGAGACCACATGCCCTAAGAATCGCACTTCTCTTCTCCAAAAATGGCATTTAGAGAATTTAGCTTTAAGACTATGCGCTCGAAGAGTCTCCAATACTTCCTTGAGATGTAAGGCATGCTCTTCTTCATTCTTGGAAAAGACCAAGATGTCATCCACAAAAACTACTACAAACTTATTCAGATACTCTCTGAACACTCTACTCATGAGATCAACAAAGTATGCGGGGGCGTTTGTCAACCCAAATGGCATCACTAGCCACTCATAAAAACCATCCGGAGTCCGGAAAGCAGTCTTCTCTATACTGTCCTCCGCCACTCTTAACTGATGAAACCCTGTAGCTAAGTCCATCTGCGAAAATACTGACGCGCCAACCAACTGATCAAAGAGATCATCTATCCTCGGTAATGGGTGTCTATTCTTCTTCGTGAGCTTATTAAGTTCCCTATAATCCACACAAAGTCTGAGGGACCCATCCGCCTTCGTGGCAAACACTACTGGAGCTCCCCACTCCGATATACTTCGCCTTATGAACCCCTTCTCAAGCAACTCCCCTACTTGCTTATGAAGTTCTCTTCTCTCACGAGGAGCCATGTGGCGTACTGGCAAAGACACTGGTTTGGCATTATCCACCAAATAAATTCGGAAATCTATCTCCCGCTTCGGAGGCAAACCCTTTACTTCTTCAAACACATCCGGATATTCCCGGACTACTCTGACAGAACACAAACTTTCGACCGAAGCATCGAGCGATTCAAGATAACTTAGCAAAACAGATTCCATGGGATTGCAAGAGATCTCGAGAGTGTTACCCAAGCGGGTCATGAGCCTGACAACTCTCCTTTCGCAATCAAGAACGGCACCATTACTGGATAACCAGTCCATGCCCAAGATCAACCCATAGCCCGTGAAGCCCAATACAAAAGCATCACATCTAAACTCAACGCTAAGTATAGAAATCTTCAAACCCAAACATATCATAGACAGATATATGGAGCCCCCAATTGGGTTTGAGACAACCAAGGGATCATCAACTAGACTGGTGTCTAAGTGCAGTGACTCAACTAACGATGATGAGATAAAAGAATGCGATGCGCCAGAGTCAAACAAAGTACGAACTGGATGATCAAACAGAAAAACCAGACTTTCAACGGAAATAGTTCTACCTCTCTGCTGAATCGGTGGAACTGAGAGAACCTGAACTTGCCCCCCTGACTGAGGTGGTGCTATAAGAGCTTGCACCTGGCCTCCTGAGGTAGACCCCGTCTTCTGCCCCTTCTTTGGGCAGTTTTTCACAAGATGCCCTGCTTCACCACAATGAAAGCAACCGGTCTTCTTCTTTTTGCGACAATCCTTACTGAGGTGTCCTGGTGTTCCACAATTGAAGCACTTCTTCTTCGTCTTCTTTTTGTCACCATTGCCTTTTCCGCCCTTGCCTTGTTGTTGCTGTTGCGGTTTCTTCTGATCCCCCTTTTTCTCTGGTGCCTTAGAATTCTTATCATCCTCATGCATAAGTGCCATGTAGACAAGCTTCTCAAAAGTGGCCCCCATAGGAATGTGAGTCATAGCTATTCCTTGCAATGGTTCGTTCAAGCCTCTAACGAACCTCAAAGCCTTCTTCTCCGGTGTATTCACCAACTCTATGCCAAACCTTGCTAATTGATTGAATTTGTTGACATATTCTTTCACCGTGAGATTCCCTTGCTTCAAATTCAAGAACTTCTCCATAAACAGATTCTCTTCCGCCCTTGAGAGAAACTTAGCCCCAAACCTTTGCTTAAAATCTGCCCAAGAGTCAACAGGGCGTTCTCCATTAGTGACCTCCCACCAGAATGAGGCCTCTCCCTTCATTAACCAAGCCGCCAACTTGACTTTCTTTCCCTCTTCCACTTCAAAGATATCTAGCAACTCTTCCACTTCCTTAAGCCAATCTCTAGCCTCTACGAAAGTCTCTGAACCAAGAAAAGGTTTTCCTCCTATAGCCTTGAACTCCTTGCAAACCTTAGCAAAATTATCCACTCTAGGCTGAGGAGGAGGAGCGGTTGTCTCTGGTGTAGTAGCATTGGCCGGACCCGCAGCCGCGGCCCTAGCCTCTTGCAACCTCCTATACCATAGTGGTATAACTAAACCCTCCGGGATGTTAAGATCTTCAGCCATGCTGAAACGAAAGAGGAAAGATTCAAAAAGGAGATTCCGAAAGATAAAGATATGGCTATTGGGGATTATGCTTTTCTTTTTCAAAAACTTTTTCTCTTAGAAGACATGCTTTTAAAAATACTTTCTTCGAAAATACTCTTAGAAAGTAGTTTTTCTCAAAAATTTTATCTGTTCTGGTAACCTTAAGCTCTGATACCACGTGTAACACCCCACTCCCGCTATGATCACTCACTAAGGGAATGCCATAGCATCGGTGGAGTATTTTAGTGAATATAGAACAGAAAAATTACAACAAGACAGATATAAATAGTACTTGAAATTTTAAAACATCATCTCATAACAGCGGAAGTAAAACATGTCTGGTTACATCATAAAACCACAATAAAGGTCAAGTACAATATCCATCAAAATAAAGAAGTACATAATCCCACTCTCATACAATAGCCAAACAAAAGAAAAGATAACTGGATAACTGGAGCTTTACATCTATCCAAGCTCCTAAAGACTGGAACAGCAATCCGATCAAGCTCCACTACTGCTAGGATCCACCGTAGGACCTGAGGGTTGGGAAAAAGATAAAAACAACAGGGTCAGACATAAGTCTGAGCGAGTCCTATAACTTTAACAATACAATCGTTAAAGTAACCAGAGAAGACATAAACTGATATACGGTAACATATAGGGATGAATGGCTACCCTAAGCAGTCAACTAAACGAAGATAAAGGATAAAGACGCATCTACCCTCCCTAAGGTAAATTACTAAACTGCACCACACCAGTCGTTCCTAACTTAAAGGTTGATCCCACCCAAGGACTTATAAAATTTACTAATTAGTACCTGCGTACCCCTAGGTGACCAAGTAGGCGCCACGGGGCCCTACAATCCACTAGGTGTACACACTACTTCCCATTCGATCGGCTCCCTAACGTAGATACCCGTGCTGGCCCCACCGTGGGATGTATCATTCCCCAATGTGGCAACCTGATGGAACTAAAGGTGCACGGCTTATATCTACTCGATGCAACAACGGCTTACCTACCAGCCCGGGCCCACTCACGCATATGAAGCCCGTTGGACTTGCGTTGCCACCGCTAACCCGTTTGCCTCTTACAGTCAAGCCCAGTATGCGTGTCCCGTCCTCGACATGGGTCGAGCCCACAAAGATACGTATGGGTTACTGGTTGAAATGGGCCTCCACAAGCTACCCACCTAAGCTTGTCCCTTTTTCTAGTATATCCCACTTAACCCTTTAATCATGTTTTAATTACATGTTCTATTTTGGTTAAGTATTCTAATCGTATTTTCTCATGCCACCCGAGGCACCCACTTAACCCCTCATGTCCCTCTACATGCTAATGTGGTTAAGTGTTTCTTAATTAATTAATTAAGAACGTAACCTTTGTAAAGACCTCTCACATTAGACTGTCTTTTATGACCGCTGGTTAAGCCGGTTGGGTCCGGGCAGCCTTATGTCATAACAGAGTCTAACCTCGTGTCTTTACATTAATTACGTATTTAGTTTGTGCCTAAGACCTCTCACATTGGGCTAACATTTGTAGCAACTGGTTAAGCCGGTTGGGTCCGGGCAGTTTTACGCTACAACTGAGTCCAACCTCGTGTCTTAGTCAATTAATTACACCTAATTAATCACCCTCATAATTTTATATTAATTATCCCTAATTAATCAAGTTTTCTTAACATGGGTAGACCTAACTTAATAGGTAAATTCCCATGGGGTAGACCTAACTCAATAGGTAAATTCCCAACACATAGTATGGGTACACCTAACCAAATAGGCAAATTCCCATACTATGTTTATTTATTTTGTGTTATGCATAATTATATCAATTTCACACAATCTTATTAACTTATGCATTTAATTACCCCAACGTTCCCACGTAATTTCGTTCATGATATAACACATATAAAAGGTGTCAACTTGCATATGAATGAACATGTTTCAAAGGTGCCATCTTGCATATTAACAAACACATAACTTGCATATGAACTTGCATAACATGTCACATAACTTGCATATAATATGTCACATAACTTACATATTCATTTTGCATAACAAACTTGCATATTAGCTTATAGACTTGCATAATGTGTCATCATGAACTTGCATATTAATAAACATGTAACTTGCATATTTACATACATGTAACTCGCATATTAACAAACATGTAACTTGCATATAAAGAAACATGTAACTTGCATATTTACATACATGTAACTTGCATATTAACAAACATGTAACTTGCATATTAACAAACATGTAACTTGCATATTTACATACATGTAACTTGCATATTAACAAACATGTAACTTGCATAGCATATTACCATGAACTTGCATAACATGCATATGATTACATAGCCCACAACTTGCATATTTAGCATCATGCAAACATAACATACATCATATTAAACTTGCATAAGCTTACATACTCAACATGCATAAACATAAGATTAATGCTAACATCATATCATATGATTCAAAGCTCATTAACCCACATACAAAACCATAAATCTCATCACATCTCATCTAATTAGTTTACCAAAAGATCATCAAAGTGATAGAAACTCACAACTAGCAACTTTGAACACCAAATGAAGAAGATTAAGATGCTAAGAAGGGATTAGAAGTTGATTAGAGAGTGATTAGTATGCAACCCTCTTCATAAAATTAGTGGAGGCCATGAGAGCTAGCATTTTGCCATAGTTTAGTCACTAGGTTTAATTATGAATGAATTAGGGTAGGTTAGGGTCTTATTTATAGATTAGGCAAGTGTTTTAGGCCATAGGATTAACCCTAGATTCAATCCAAGCCATCAAAGCATGTCTTGGGGAAGAAGTCAAGTGTAGGAACCATCTAGGGCCTTTAGATTAAAGATGGACCATGAGAACCATTCAAATGCAAAATCTGCACTTGAGCGAATCGGCCCACGGGTTGACAGCCAAACACCCTGGATTAACCCCTAGTCGACCCAGCGGGCTCGGGTCGACTTCAAAAATCGGCCGGTTCGGTTATTCCCCTCTCCCAATTCGCTGTTTTGAGCATTTTTGCATATTTATTTATTAAATTTTCAATTATATATATATATATCAATATATATATATATATATATATATATATCTACACAACCCATTTCACTTAATTAAGTATACTTTAATTTGGGAATTTTCGTGAAACTTCGCGAGGCCATATCTTGGTCATACGGACTCCGATTTTCGAAAACTCGGACTCTATTTCGCGTATTTTTCCGAGACGAACACAATGGCATAGCCCGTTTCCCTTGATTCCCATTTTAGAATTAAATTCTGCCTCGATTTATGTTATTACAGGTTATTGAAAATACGGGTTGTTACAATATGGATGTTGCATTTGGATGAATGATTGTGCACATGTGTAGAACTTACATGAAATGTTAGGATTATTTGCATACATGTTAGATTCATGGCAATGACATACATTGCATTAAGGAAGTCGACTAAATCAGTAGACCGCCTGATCTTTCGCATTAGTATAGGGACATATACACACACCTATGCTTATGTTTATATAGTCATTAGAAATCTTTTAAGAACAATGGATGCCTGTGATTGGTGGATGAGTAGATGGATGATGGGTGTTAGGATATACGTTCTTCTCAACTTGGAGATTTCGGGGACGAAATCCTTTGAGTCGGGGAGAATGTAACACCCTATAATTTTAAAGAACACTAAAATGATAAACTAAATAATACTTAATTATACTGGGAATTAAGTAAAACGGACTGCGCCATTGCGTTTGTCTCGTAATTCTGCTTAAGATAGCCCCTAAATTTGAGTAAAACGGACATCGTATGAAGAAGATATTAAGGTTTGAAGTTTGTATACATATAAGCAATATATATATATATATATAAACCAGTCCAAGAAATTAAAATCAAAAAGCGGGAAAGGGAGGAAAATTGGCTCGTTAGGGTTCGACCCCATTCCCCATGGGTGTCGACCCATGGGTCGACCCCTACACGGAGGTGTCGACCCCAGGGTCGACCGCACTCAGACCGAGGTAGATCCATTCTATGAACCGGGACATGTTTCTTGACCAGATTCAATGACCGTAGGCTATAAATAGGACCTCGTTTCTATTGATTTATTCATCGAAAACCAGGGAGATAACGAGGTGTTGCCCCAACTCAAATTAAACTAGCTTGTTCTTCAACAATAACAATTTATACGTATCCAAGAATATCTGTTACAACATTTATATCATTTCTATGTTCTTTAGATCCAGTCCCTATGAGTTATGTTGCTTTTAGATGTAAAAATTTAATAAGTAATCTTGACATGTTTATAAGTTTGGATCTAAGCCTATGGCTGTTAGTAACCTGAATTATAACTAAACAGATCTGCCACTACTTGTACACTTAATTTACTATTTAGTTCTCATATGCCTATTCTGTCATTATGCCTGATAGTTTCACCATATGCATATTCTATTATTTTGCCTAAATCATGTCACCATATGCCTATTCTATTAACATGCCTATTTCTGTCATCATATACATATCTTGTTATTATGCATATTTCTGTTCTCTTCTCTCGCTCTTTCCCTTTTTATTTTTATAGCCTAGGCTACCTTCAAGCCTAGGCCTATCGCTGAAATATGCAAGCGCAAGAAATTGGGAATGATAAATTGGGGTATAACTTATGTTGTAAAACATGATTGGGATTTGGGGGCATAATCTATACCTTGATCTAAAACTTTTATTTGGGGGCATAACTTGTATCGTGAATCAGACTGGGATTTGGGGCATAACCTTTGATGAATATGAAAAATTGTTTAATATTGAACATGCCTAGGCTTACAGTAATTAGAAACTGTAACCGCACTTAGACATGGGGTTAGATTACACTTGTGGAAGAAGTCTGCCTGGAACCGCCCGGCACATCCAGCGTCCGCAAGTGTTTAATCTAATGTGAGGGGTTGTGTGCGCAAATGTACACGTAACGACGCTAAGACACGAGGTTAAGTCTGACTTGTGGTAGAAGTCTACCCGAAACCACCCGGCATATCCAGCATCCACAAGTGGTTGGCTTAATGTGAGAGGTTTAGTGCATTAACAACTATAAATGGATGAATGATAATAACTTGTTAACCAGTAATACTTAACCTGTTTAAATCTATAAGGGTTAGATGAACCTATCAAATTGAGTAGGGGTTAAATAAACTTGCTTCAATTAATGGAGGTTAAGTAAATCTTGTTAAATATGTGGGGGTGGGTTATATATATAAACCCAACAAACTTAACCTATTTTATATGTTGGGGTTATGCAACCTTGTTAAACTGTTAGGCATAACCTATCAAAATCCTAGTAGTGGGGATGCAAGCCTAGGGGTAGCTTGTATCATCTGTTTTGTTGGACCCGTATCAGTCAGTAACCTAACATGGTATCAAACGGGGAACCCCAAACTAGGTCGGGGTCAGGGCACGCTTACTGAGCTAATTATAAGCGGTGCATCTAAGTATGGGTTTTGATGGCGCATTACGTTGGATTCATGTGTGTGCATGAATCTGCTTGTGTTGGGACTATAAGATGTTGTGACATCAGTAGATATTGTTGCGCCTCTTAAAAAAAAGGTTGCCACTTTAGGAAGTAATACATCCTGCTGTGGGGCCACCACAGGGTATATAGGGATAGGGAGCCGATCGATTCGGGTAGTAATGAGGGTACATCTAGTCTTGCTTGTTTAGGAGCCTGTTATTATCGTTGGGGGTAACATTTGTCATTTCTGTTGGGCTACCTGTTATTATTGTAAGGGGTAAAATCCCTTAATAGAAGTACACCAGTCTACCATTCCGTTTCTGTTAGGATCATCTTGTTTCTGTTATACTAGTATTGGTGCAAAGAAAAGTACTTGAGAAGCGCAATATATTATGTTCTGATTATCATGTTCTGTCGATTATACCTGTCTTATGATACTTTTATCTCTCTCATACAGTTTATATGCCTGTCATGATACTTTTACTTATTTATATGCTAAAAGTAACTAGACTAGCCAAACTTTATGTCCGACCCATTTTGTTTCCTTTCCTCTCTCTTCCTTTCCCCCAGGTTCTCAACGTGGGAATACCGAGGCTTGATTAGGATTCTCTCTTTCATTCTGCTAGGAGCCGCTTAGATGTATCTCTCTGATTTCCTGTCTTCTCTGATATGGTTACTTTTGGGGATTATGCTTTTTTATATATTACTGTACTCTGAAGATATTAGTACAAGACAGAAATTGTAATGGGTTTTCTGTATTTTAGACTTATAATGTAACTGAGTTTTGGACCACGATGTTTTCTGCTTAATAAAGTTTTAAATTCCGCTATTATTTTACATCTATCTTGTGATGTTTTTGTTTCTGTTTACCTATAACACTTCACGAAACTCAATGCATTCTGATAAAGAGAGAGATTAATGGATGTGGGATGTCACAGATTTAATCTTGAATTATCGAGATTTGCTCCGATTTGAATCGGAATTGGGGTTCGATATATGGTGGCATTGCAGGGCATCACACTGGGGTCGCTATCATAACGTTGGGTGTCAAGGTCGTTGTCAGTGGCGGTTTTGATCATGACGTGGTGGCGTTTGGATGATGGAAAGCAAAGATGTGAGGAGCCATGGATGTGGGATATAGAGAGCCTGGTTCAATGATCGGATAAGAAGAAGGAGACTCTGGTCGGCTCCAATTTCCTCATGTCGAATACGTTATTCGACCTGATGCATTGTCTTTTTTTGGTGAAGTGTTGGAGGTGACGAGAGAGGGAGTTTGAAGGATACAACAGGAGTCAAGTCTAAAATTCTCTACCTGGGTCAACTCGACTTGGGACTATTCGACCCGAGAACTATGACATGAAGACCTCGATCCAAGCCGTCTCCCCTTTGTACTTAAACACTTCAAGCATCTAACATGACGTTTGCACATATACACATATTCAGGTTGATGAGCATGATACTTTAACAACTTCAGTGCATAATAATATATTTACAAATTGATCAACATCAACATAACACACTTTCTCGTGGACAGTTAGGATAGAGCCTTTCGTTAACTCGGACTCAAAAAATGAATCAACATACTTGCCTGGAAACCTAGGACTTAAGGACTTAACTTTCTGCAACATTGCAAGTCAATCAACCAATTTCATGCTTTCATCACTTCTTTCTTGTAATCCACCACACCTACACTGCACACACTAGCGCGCACACACACAAGGGCACTAGTTATTTTACTATAATCTTCAACGTTTCTTGGATGGTACAACAAGCATGTTTGGAAGGTATCCAACAAGATATTCTGAGTCTGAGAAAGGCAAAGATCCTAAAACATCAACTGATCCCAACATTCTTCCATCGGATTCTAATTCAGACGATACTGATCCAGAATTTGAAGTTGATACCCACGTGGATATAGAATCTTATGATGAAGGAATCTCTATGGACGAAAAGGTGGGCGAAGTAGAAGATAATAGAGCTCTTGACACATTTAGCGACGCGGTTTTTCTAGAAAACCCAATAACTCTTGGGTATCCACTACTGACGAGTCATGGCTTCGACGATTATACCTGAGGCATCGGATATCTTGGGATGAGCTTCGGGTTGTCGATAGTGTCTTAGACAGACCTCACAATCCTCCAGAGGGATATATGGCGATAAGCCGGCGGATGGCTGGGTCGTGAGCATCCCTCTATTTCTCCCTTTCGTCGTCGATTTTCTAAGATGATTGAGAATACCTCTCATGTAGCTTCACCCGACAGTATACTCATACTTGTACGCCCTGTACATTACATATATAGAGGTCCTAGGCATGGAGCCCACTTATGAGGATGTTACCTTTTTTCTATAACTTCAAGCACCGAAAAGTTGAAACTCCTTATTTCCTTTATTTCGAATCCGCACCCAAAAGGAGAATTATCACTGATGTTTATAGTAACGTGGGTGATATAAGGCCTAACTAGTTCTACATTCGACATCATGCTGGGTATGCCATGAGATGGCTCCAATCTGGTAAGCCTGAGGTCTTGGTTTCTACACTTTAACCTTGCTTATAGGCTTTCTAACCTTTCTTTTGCATTTCAGTTCCGAATCCAAATAAATCGCAAGGCCAAGTGTATCAAGGTCGTCCAACCACTTTACTGAATGCTCAACCAACTCAATTAAGTGTTAGAAGTTGCTGAGTGGACGAGTATCTTCACCGGTATCATTTTTTTAGTCTGCAGCGAAGTATAGGACTTGGAAGAGGTTGTGCTCCTGTGTATGTTCCCCAGCTTAGAACCTTCCGGTGCCAACGGGATCAGAAGCGTGCCCCAAGTCAGGGGATAAGAAATAGTGTCATCTAAGTCTGGGGAGGCATCGAAGAGTAAAGATCCTATAAGTTCCAATCAGGAACCCCAGCCAGGAGAGAAAGAGACAAATCCTGAAAAAGAGACTAGTGATGTACTCAAAAGTCCCTCTCCAATAAATGTGTTCACAGAAGAGATTATAGAAAAGACAACCGAGGAGGAGCCTAGGGGTCCTTCCCCGAAAGATACATCTACTGCAGAGAAGCATCCTTTTCCCAAGACCCCACCTCCTGCTAAGTCTCCATCCCATGATGCTCGCTAAAAGGAGTCAATGTCTATATTTAAAGGATTAGGTGATCTCCCTTTGCTGGATACTATATATTCTTCCCAGGACATCGACTCTTGTTCTTTCTTTCCTCCTTCTGAGAAGGAAGTCACACCTACTAATACGGGGAAGATGACACCTACCAGCCAAACTCCAGGCTCTGGTCCGTCGGGGGGATCACTTAGGATACACATGACACAAACACTGCACGTCACAACACTTATGCATTATACTATTTTCTGATTTTGGTACTGGTAAATGTTAATTTGTAGGGATGATGTCTCACCAAAGCTATGATCGTAGAAAGCTCCACAGTAGTCTCCTAAAATCTTATTCTGACGTCGAACATGATTATAGAGATGACCGCTGCAGAGATGATAGAAGGCGTTATCAATCAAAGTATCACCAATCCTCATGTTCCTACTCTTAAGTTCGCTTAGACTATGACAAGCACAAAAGCTACCAAAGCCACCGCAAAGGGATAAGCAGGTTCCTAGAGCTCTAGTTCCTCTAAAAGAGTCATATCCTCAGGAAAAGCCTTCCAAGAAACATTTTGACCCTAGGAAAAATCCAAAGATAAGGATAAGGATAAGGGTAGTGCAACTATTGTTCCAACCAAATGCAAACCCATTGGCGTCTCCACATCGAAACCTATGGTTCTTGACTCCTCAACTGCCGGGAGGATAAAAGATTTGAAGGAGCAATTCCCTAAATATCACTTTGGGAATATGCATTTCATGTCAAATCTTCAACTAGCCCATGTGAACTGGTCTGACAGTGTTAAGGCTCTGATAGACTTCGTTGATCAATAGTACATTAAAACTTGCAAGTACACCCAGAAGTTATCTGAAATTATACAGCACCTCTAATTGGACTTGGACAATCAACGAATTATGTGGGAATGTGATATGTCGCGCGTTAAAGCACTTGAGAAGGAATATGAACATGTTCATGCCAAAACTTGCACTGGTAGAGCGTGACGTTAAGAATTTGCACGACGAGCTAGAACAACGCTTCCGTAAAGAAATTGATGTCAATAGGAAAGAGCGTGCAACCCCCAAGGAACAATGCAAGAGTGTTACGGCTGAGAATACTGACTTGAAGCTATCTTCCACTCGCCTTGAGCATGAGAAGACTGAGCTTAATAAAGAGGTCGCCAATTTAAAAGCCAAGTTGGCTGAGGCTAGGGAGAGGGCAAGAACAACTGAGGAGAATGCCAACACTTCCCTTGAGTCTGCTTCTAATTCTAAGGCACAGTTCATCGAAGCCCTAGAAGATTTGGATGGTTTTGGACATCTTTTAATGTCTTTCTTCGTACAAGTCCTTCGAACCCATGACATATCCTGGGTGTAGGACTACCCCATGACACTAGTTAATGCATAGGAAAAGCTCATCGACGAACATAAGTGCAGGTTAAAAGTTGAAATCGTGGATGAAGAGGAGCTGATTAGGACATTACTAAGGGGCGACGAGCCTGAGCGGTTGGCGGAGGATAGGAGATTGCTGAAAGAGGCTATGGAAGCTGCAAAGCGTTAGGACAAGGGTAAAGATTCCATCAAGGGTGGCTCTAGCTCTTCCTTTGTAGTGCCCAAGGCCGAGGAGACAGAGGAGTATGGCCCCGAATGTCCAGGACTTACCATACGTGCACTCCTTTCTCCTGTCACTGAAGCTACTACACCTGCCACTTCTAGAGATCTATCAGCTAAAGGTATCTCTACATTTTCTCCACAGTTTGTTAAAGCTATTTAGGCGTGCCTTCGTGCTATGATGCTTCCGATTGAGAGGCTTGTTATTTCTCCAGATCTAACTATCATTAATCTCCCTACTTTAGGTACAAAAATTGCTGATGTTTCCGCAAATCCGAAGATTAAAGCCACTAACAAGTCAGCACCGCCTACCGGCGACGACGCTTCAAAGAAAGGTGACAAGATCGCAGCTTTTGAGGACCTTGATGGCGAGAGGGTAAAGGGAATAATGATGTTGTGTACACCGGAGAGTCAGGTAAAATTGAGGAGCTAACCCTTGCAGAAATGAAAGCAAGGAATTAGGGAATGCTCATGAAAGTCAAAGTTGAAGTCTCGGAACCGCCTATCTCTTTTGAACCTTTCCAAATAATACCTCCTCTTAGCGCAAAGGTTTCTACCGAGCCTTCTGGATCAATTTAACAGATATGACTTCCTAGTCCATTGTTGATCCGGAAGATCATTCGTTCGGGAAAACAAAGAGGAAGAAGCGCATTCTCACGGAGACCGAGAAAAAGGACCAGAAGAACCTCAAAGAGATCAAGAAGAGTAAGACATCTAAGTATTAGATGCTTTTGAACTTATTTCCTTTTGGTTTCCACTGGCCTGCTATGGTTGTTTCGAGTGTGGCCCTCGGGTTTTTGTTCTATCGCCCTGTATAAACCTACATCTTATAAATAAGGCAAAGTTTTCTATAATAACATATATTTGCAACTTCATTTATCGCTTTCCATTCAATTTACTTGCAATTTAATGTTTATATACATAATCATCACGTAACTTGGAGTTATAGTGTATATGCCCCCAATTAATCTTGAATTATAAGCCTAGTCCTTGGAAAATTCGAAGTTAATTTACAGGATCGTGCCACTGCTCCAACATCAATGGGGATTTCAGACTCAGCTTGTACTCATGCCCCCAAGACTTTTGTGGGGTGAAATCCATATCCCTCAAACATTCTGTCCGAGCGTTTTTATACTCTCCCGTTGAAGTTCACTTTAGAGTTACAGGTTAAGGGGTCTCAAATCGTGGTGCACCATTTCACGGCCGCCCTGATTTATACTCACTCTCGAGTCATGAGAGTTTGAGTTTCGTATGCAAATGGTCCTGACATTCTCTTTGGCTTTTGAGCCGACACTTTAAGTCCTGAAGTAGGATTTTCCCGATTTGAATGTCTATATCAAACTCGAATTAAGTCAATTCTCTGTTCCAAACTTCTGAGGAGCGAAACTGATTGGACAAGTGGTTGGGCCATCCTTGTTTAAGTCAAGTACTTTTTCCCCCGCTTGAGGGAAAAAGTTGATTTTAGTGTCATCTCCTTACTTTGGTTAACAAAGTGAGGATTACTGTATTAAGCGTCGATATCAAGCCTAAATTTGGCTAATTCAAGTCCGATCAGTTATGGAAATGATTCAGCTCGTCGAGATGTGAGTGAGTAAACGTCGTTAGGGACACTATTACTCCTTTCACTCATATTTTACACATATCAATTAGATTATAATACTTAGGAAAATCATCAGAAACAGTCATATAGCACAGAAAGAGCTTTTATTTATAAACAATGGCTTTGGGCAAACTATGCCTCATTACATAATCTAAGACGTGATAAAATCTTAAGTCAAATAGTGTTGTAGATGTTCGACATTCCATGCTCTCGGGAGATGATCGCCATCAACGGTCGTTAGCCTGAAAGCTCCATTATCAAGGCTCCGATGGATGACGTACGGTCCTTCTCGCTTTGGGCCCATGAAATCAGGGGTCGGGAAGACGCGCTTTAGTACCAGATTCCCAGGTTCAAAGGTTCTGGGCTGGACCTTTCGGTTGTAATATCGAGCAACCTGATGTCTAAGCTTAGAAGCACACAAATTCACTGTATCTCTCTTCTAGTCGATCATATCCAGTGACTCCAGGAGAAGAGCCTTGTTGGTCAAAGGATTGCAATACGTCGATCTGTGAGAGGGGACTTCAGCTCTACCGGGATGACTCTCTCTGAGCTAAGAGAGTGCGAAATGAGTATGGCCAGTCGCTGACTTATAGGTTGTTCGATATGCCCATAAGGCTAACGGTAATTTGTCAACCCACTTGGCCTTCGTCTGCTCCAATCGCTTCTTCAAAATGGACTTCATGATCTTGTTCACGGCTTCTACTTGTCCATTCGACTACGGATGCGTAATAGTTGTGTACCTCTTCTCAATGTGATATCGCCAATAGAAATCTTTGAACTCTGTGCTATCAAATTGAGTCTCATTATCAGTTATGATAGTTCTGGGTACTCTAAATTGACATATAATGTTTCCAACGAAAAAGTTTTGCACAAGCTTCATTGTGAACGTAGTTAGTTGCTCAGTTCAACCCATTTTGTAAAATAGTCCACAACCAAGATCGCATATTTCGCCCCGCCTTTGTTAACTAGAAGACTCCCAATGATGTCTACTTTCCATACGCCAAATGGCTATGGACTCACCATCGAGGTAATTTGGCTTGGCGGAGCTCTAGGAATTTTGGCAAACTTCTGGAACTTATCGCAACATCGTGAATAATCAGCGACATCTCGATTTATCTAAGACAGAAATATCCATACCGCAATAGCTTTTTTGCCAAAGTCGACTCTCTAGTGTGGTCACTATAGTCGCCCCCATGTACTTCGCTCAATACACGCTTAACGTAGTCATGGGCTATCCACCGAAGCAAGGGAATCAAGAACCCCCTTCTATAAAGCATATCGCACTGCATAACGTATCTTAACGCTTTACAAACAATGGAACGCCTTTCTTTTTTCCTTAGTGGAAGGGTTCCATGTTACAGGAAGTTCTTAATGGGGGTCATCCAGGACTCTCGCTCAGGTTCAGCTTCCATCGCTTGATCAACTTCCAACTGATTAATGCTCGGAGCATCCAGTGTTTCAATCAGAACCATCACCGTCTCTTATGGGTTGTCAAAGATTTCTAGTTTGTCAACACTTTGGTTTTCTACTCGCGGAATATGGGAAATGATATAATATTCCATGTTGTTTAATAGTTCCTCGACCCATTTCAGGTAGGTTGCTAGTCGTGGTCCCTTCGTTTGAAACTCCTTCCAAACCTGAATTACAACGATTAGAGAGTCACATAAAATATCCAATGCAACTACCCTTAATTATTTCGCGATCCCCATCCCGACAATCAAGGCCTCGTACTCGGAGTCATTGTTGATAGCGGGAAAATTGAGCCTTCAAGCAAAATAAATCGACCGTCTCTCAAGGGTTACCAAAATAACCCGGTGCCGAAATGTCGATCATTGTGAGAACCATCTGTAAATAATTTCCAAATGCCCGAATTTAACTTGGACTTTGGAGAGCCAACCTCCTCATCCAACATATCTTCGTCGAGAATTGCAAATTCAGTTATGAAGTCCGCCAACACTTGCCTTAAGATGGTTTCCTTAGAAGAAAAGTGAGATCAAACAGTCTTATCTCAACGTTCCACTTAAGAAATTTCCCAGACGCCTTAGGTCGCTTAAGGACCTGTCATAACGGTTGGTCAATGTATATCATGATAAAATGAGCCTGGAAGTAGTGGCGGCATCTTCAAAGCGATTAATAAGCTATAAGAAAGCTTCTTGATCTTCGGGTAATTGCGTTCCACTGCTGCCAGCTTCTTACTCACATAATACACTGGCCTTTGGACTTTATCCTCCTCACGGACGAGATTCGAACTGATTGCATTCGATGATACCGCTAAGTATACGAATAATTCTTCATGATCTATTGGCCTGGATAATATCCGCGATTTCTCCATATGAATTAGCAAATTTTGAAAGGCTTTGATACAATCCAAAGTCCATTCGAGTTACGCTACCCTCGCTTTATCAAGTCGAAGAAGGGAATGCACTTATCGGTGGCCCTAGAAATAAATCTGCTCAAAGCTGCAACTTTTCCCACCAAGCTCTGTACATCTTTGGTCTTTTGCGGTTCTCGAATATTCCTGATTGTTGCAATCTGATCTGGATTGATTTCAATCCTGCGCGAACTGACAATGAAACCCAAAAGTTTCCCTTACGCAATGCCAAAAGAGCATTTAAAAGGGTTGAGTTTCATCCCATAATACCGGAGGATATTGAACATTTCTGCCAAGTTCGAAACATGATCAGGCGATTGCTTGGAATTCACAAGCATGTCATACACATAAACTTCCACAGTCTTTCCAATCTGATTATGAAATATATGATTCACTAGACATTTGTATGTTGCCCCGACGTTATTAAGTCCGAAAGGCATTACTACATAACAATATAACCCAAGATCCATGAAAAAGATGGTATGTTCCTAGTCTGGCACATGCATTGTAATTTGGTTGTATCCCGAATATGCCTCCATAAATGATAGAAGTTCGTGTCCTACTGTTGAATCTACCAGTTGATCAATCTTTGGAAGCGGAAAGCCGTCTTACGAGCAAGTCTTGTTTAGATCTGAGAAATCGATGCATGTTCATCATTTCCCATTAGCTTTCTTTACAGGGACTGGATTTGATATCCAGTCAGAATATGTTGCATCTCGAACAAAGTCGTTGCCCTTCTTCTTACCTACTTCTTCCTTCAAGGTTGCTGGCCTCTTCAGGCTGAGCATACGTCTTTTTTGCTTGACTGGGACATAATTCGGGTTAATGTTCAATGAGTTGCTCATGATTGATGGAGATATCCCGTACATGTCAGCATGGGTCCACGCAAACACATCCATATTGGATCATAAGAAGTCTGTCAATTCCCTCATCCGAAGTGGGTCTAGATGAGATCTGATTTTCAAGACCTTGGTCGGGTCGTCGTTATCAATCAGAATATCCACCGTTGTCTCATTGGGGGTCACCCTTCTACATACCGGTTTCTCATCCTCTCTGGGATCAATGTCTTTGAACTGACAATCAAGAGACCCTGACAGGGATGTTTTCTTTACTTGCTATATAGATGCCTCTTTGGCAGGAGGGGAGGCATTTTTTGGCTCTTCACCAACTCCGTCACGGATCACTTTCCATTCTGTTAAATAACAAGCCCTTCTTGTGACTTGGTCCCCACAGACCATTCCCACACCAGACTCAGTTGGGAACTTCAGAAGTAAACATTAAGGTGCGTTGCATGCCCTAAACTCTACCAGGGCCGGTCGGCCCATATAAGCATTATAGGGAGATTTTGTATCCATTAAGATGAATGGTATGATCCACACTCTCCTGCAATCTCCTTCATCAAGATCCATTGATAAATCGACCACTCCTACCGGCGTGGTTGTTGAACCATTGAAACCACATATCCACCTAGTGCATGGTTTAAATCTCTTGCTTCTAGCTTCATCTGATCAAAAGCTTTTTTGGATAAGATACTGACGGAGCTCCTACAGTCAGCATGGACTCTCCGTACAGTCCTTGTGCCAATAATGACCGATATCACCAATGGATCTATACTTGGAGTTTCCACTTCCACACTTTCTCGGTCGTAGAAAACGATGTCGTCCATGATTGTTTTATGCTGCTTGATTGGTGTAGCATCTTCAGGAATACTGCACTCCCTTACATCCAAATGCTTTGCAACGTTTAATAACGCTCCAATGTTCTTGTGCTAAACACTACCGGATGAGGCCCTCCGACAACGGTGTTAATACTTTTCCTTTTTGCTAGGCGGTGGCTCGAGGAGTCACCTGACCTTGGTTTGGGGAAGAACCTCCTTGCCCCTGTCCCTTGGAGATATCTTTTATTCATCGAGCTTCCCTTTACGCAACAAGTTCTCTATCACATCTCTCAAATGTTGGCATTCATTCCTCGAATGGCCATAAGTTTCATGAAACAAACAAAAAAATCCGGTTTTGCGTTCTTTCTCCGTCAAATCTCTTGGAGGTGGCTTCTTATGCTGCATCCCATTGCATGTATCCAAGTAATTGTTTTTCAAGGTGTCATTCAATGGCATATAACTTTCGAAAGATTGGAATCGGGGTCATTTCTTAGAATCACACTTTCGATTATTATTTCTTATGTTGTCATTCTTACTTGGCCGCCATCTCATTCGTTCTGATTTCCAATATTAACTTCTACCTTGCCAGAACCATCACTGGACTGTCATATAGCGATATTGCTTTGAATCTCCTCTTTCACAACCTCTTTAGATATCCTCTTTCGGTTTAAGTACACATCTTCTTATCGCAGGCATATGTCTGTTTTCTCATAAAATAACTCGATAGTCGTAGGAGGTTTTCCAACCAAATATCTTCTAAATTCTGTATCTCTGTCTACCCCATCAATCATTGCCATCAGGATAGCTTCTGTATAAGGGTTGTTTACCATATTTTTTTAACAGTAACAATTATATTACAATATAAAAGGGAGAAACAAGCCTTTCTCCAACGGCTCACAAAAACAGCTTGCAGAAAAGACCTACAAGACTGTGGCACACAAACAGACTAAACGACCTTGACACAACAACAATAACAAACAACACATGAACAACACAAATGGAAAAAGGCCTAACAGGACGAACACACAGACAACAACCAACCACCGAACAATTACCACTCTGAAACCAAGACCAAGCCTACTATCCAGCTAAAAAGTTAGCACACCTAAGCCAAAACAAACGAAACCAAACAAGAAGAATCAGCCCCAACTCTCCACTAAGCACAACAAACTCCAAAGTTCCGATCACAAAAGCAGTGAAATAGAATACATCTTTGAGAGCAAAGAAATCCACTACACCACAATTCGCACCAATACAAACAAGTCATGGTCTAAAGTAGCCAAAACTCCAGAGAAAGTCAACTGAGCAAGGCGAAGAATGCCAAGCTCAGTGAAAGGATTTTAGCTTACAGACCAAGAAGGACAAGTCGCAAGCCAAATCACAGTGAATGGCATAACTGCACCTCCAAAATATATCGTGAACACTATATGATCATCCAGGCTAACAGCAAGATAGAACCACCGGATAAAATCGATCAAAGCAACCCAAAAGAGATAGCAGCAGCGGACCGCCGTTCCGAAATTACCTGAAGTGGCCACCATGTAATGACAGGATGTGCAATCGGGAACCCGTGTAAGAAAGAACTACCAGAGACAGCAATGAAAGCAGCGCAAAGAATTTGGAGCGTCAACAAGATCTAAGAGAAAGGTAGAGAAAGGTGGGAAGGCTGAAGCAGTCAGAACAAAGCAGCAGATAAGCCTTAAGTAAAGAACAACCAAGCACGAAACTAGATGAGCTCCAAAAACCAAGCAACTCAGCAGTAGGCGAGAGAAAAATCTCCGCCAATAAAGAAACAACGAAAGAGGCGAGGCTAAGGAACAAATAGGGGAAAAGGAGCAAGGACTGGAGAGAGCAATGCGAGGAGCGGTGGCAGCTGGAAGACCACATAGAAAAAACGAAAATCAAATCTAGGGTTTAGGAGGCGAAGGGACAAAAGGGAAAGAGGGAGACCGAACAACTTAGTAAAAGGGGAACACAGAGGATGAAGAGAGGAGGATATAAGAAAGGGAGGTCGATACGGGAGAAAAAGAGGGAGGCGACGGAAGGAGGGTAAAGATGGAAGAAAAAGGCGAAAGAAGCGGTCGCCATTTTGCAAATCTACATTTTTTTCTCTAATATTTTTCTATTACAATGAACTGAGAACTGTTGTTTTCCTTATCGACAACCGTATTGAAGCGATCCAGTTACTCCCTCTAAGTTTCTCCAGGAGCATGTTTAACTAGAGAAAGCTCTATAACACTCTTTGACTTTAGTGCGTACAACTGGAATTGGTTCAAAAAATTCTCGCTTAGATCTTTAAAGTTGGGACAGATCGAGGAGGAAGTTTGGTAAACCACAACATAACAATCCCCTCGAGATATATAAGGAAAGCTTTACACATGATGGCGTCAGGAGCTGTTGCAACATCATGTACCATGAGTAACGTTTCAGATGTTGTCCTGGATCAGTTTTACTCGAATAATGACTCATTCTCTGAGAACTTCAAGTGTATGACGATTCCATTACTTAATCCATACGTTTTCGAGTTAATTTAAGTTCGCGCTCAATTCTTAAACGATCCAGATGTCGTAAGTTCGGAGCGTGACGACCTTGTACAATGGCATGTTAACATCCTACCTCCTAAAACATGTCTTTCTCGAAGATGCGTTTTGAATCAATCCAGCATGCACAATCTGTCTGGATAATTCAAAAGTTAGAAATAGCCTTTTCCAACCCATCTACATGTTCTGTAGCCTTACACGGCCAGTCTTTGGTCATTCCAAACATTCATCGAGTGTTACCCGCAATTAATAATCATTTCATATCTGAATTGCATGTCGTTGGCGCTTCCTAATCTATAATCTTATTGGGTTCCTTCTGATCCCCCCATACATATATACACAGGACGAAGAGCACCCCAAGCAGTGCAACATTTAGCCCCCATGATTTCCACCACTCCTGGTTTCTCTTTCTTTCCACTAACTCTCCACCTCCTACACATTAACTTATTTTACTATAAATGAGTGGTGGATTGAGTGCTATTTGGGATAAATAACTGCAAGGGGTGATCAATCCCTTTCAGCGGAAAAACCTCAATAGGATCTTGCAATGATGTGATAGAACAAACAGCTTGAAATGAATATAAATCTCAGATCACAGAAAAAAATGCAACAGAGAACACACAAATTTATAGTGGTTCCACTATCACGAGATAGTGTACGTCCACTTCAATGGGGAAGAGATTTTATTAATATATTCAAGAGATTACAGAGTTTTTTAATGTAGAGTAAAAGAAATGAAGAATACAATGATCTCTCACCCCATAGCATCCTCTCTGTTTCTCTTTAAATAGAGAAAAATCTACTTGGGGACGAAACAATTGATTTATGTAAAATAAATCAATTTATGGAAAACTAACATCCCATTAATTAATTGTCATATGATTGATTGATAATTTCCCTTTTCTCCATTAATCAATACCTTCTCCAATTTTAATCACTTTTCGTTTCTTTTATTCATGAAACATGGAAACTAATTAAATGACGAATATTTTCAATATCCCATATTCATTAATATTCCTTCCATTCATTCCTTGCACAAAACAGGTAACAAAATTACCATGCATATCTCCATAATTAATTAGATATGGAAATATTGTATCATTAAATTCCAATAATCTCCACCTTGATACAATATCTCATGCAACCTAGAGACTCCAATGTGAATGCTTCCCAATGAGTTCCTGCTAAAGTCACCCCTCATTGCACTTTGTCAGTGAACTCTGGCAAGGCCACCGCCCACCAACAAAGTGTTGGAAGCATTCAAAAAAACAAGGTAGACATTGTGCAACCAACTCCTATCTCTTCATACAAGAAGAATACCACATCTTCTATTGACTTCAACCAAGTCACTCTCTTCCCCATTGTGCCACCATGTGGCACCTAGCACTTCATCAAGTGAATCAAGTTCGAGCAATGCTCAAACTTAGTAGCAGGTAATGCCTTCGTAAACATGTCTGCTGCATTTTCATTTGTGTGAATCTTCTGAAGACGGACTAACTTCTCCTCATTCATAGAGATAAGGAAAGACTCTCTTACCTCTATATGCTTTGTTCTAGAACTGAAAGCCAGATTTTCAGCTAAATGATTTGCGCTTTGACTGTCACAATTCACCAAACAAGTATCTTGCATGAAACCCAAATCACACAATAACTTCTTCAAATAAAGTGCCTCGTTAGCTACCTCAACTGCAGCTATCAACTCTGCCTCTGTAGTAGACAAAGCAACTATAGTCTGCAACCTCGCTCTCCAACTAACAGCTATTCCTCTAAGTGTGAACGCATAGCCTGAGGTTGACTTCCTTCTATCTCTATCTCCGGCATAGTCTGAATCACAGAATCTAACCAAGTTGAAATCCTTATTTCTGCCGCAAAAAACAAGCCCATAATCTGATGTTCCTCTAAGATATCTAAAAATGTACTTCACTGCCTCCCAATGCGATTTTCCTGGATTTGCCGTGTATCTACTAACTAATCCAACAGCTTGAGCAATGTCAGGTCTAGTGCACACCATAGCATACATCAAGCTACCTACTGCACTGGCATAAGGCACCTTCTTCATATAGGTCTTGTCCTTTTCTGAGATCAAAGTGCCCTGATTAGAAAGTTGTATATGCAAAGGCATGGGTGTACTGATAGCCTTTGCACCATCCATGCTAAACCGAGCAAGCACCTTTTGAGTAAGTCTCAAAAGTCCAAGCTTTCTATCTCTTTGGATTTCCATCCCCAAAATTTTCTTTGCTTCTCCAAGGTCTTTCATATCGAATTCCGCTTTTAATTTCAATTTCAATGCATCAATTTCAGCTTTATCCTTGGAAGCAATCAACATATCAACCACATACAAAAGTAAATACACCCAATTATTATTCTTTAAATGCTTAAAATAAACACATGCATCCTTAGTACTACGATTAAAACCATGTGAAAGCATAAAAGTATCAAACCTTTTGTACCATTGTCTAGGCGACTGTTTTAGACCATAAAGAGATTTCTTCAACTTGCATACCCAATCTGACTTTCCATCTACAATAAATCCTTCTGGCTGCTTCATGTAAATGGTTTCCTCCAAGTCACCGTGCAAGAAAGCGGTCTACACATCAAGTTGTTCTAACTTCAAATCATAAGCGGTAACTATTACAAGTAGGATTTGAATTGAAGTTTGTCTAACAACTGGAGCAAATATTTCATCATACTCTAGCCCTTTTCTTTGTGAAAACCCTTTGGCTACTAATCTTGCCTTGTATCTACCATCATCTTTTACCTTGAACACCCACTTGCAACCTATGGCTCGGCTTCCTTGAGGTAGTGGTACCAAATCCCAAATCTTATTCTTTTGCAAAGACTGTATCTCCTCTTCCATAACGCAATTCCACTTCAGTTGTCACTAGACTTCATGGCTTCTTCAAGGCTCAATGGTTCATCATGAATTACATGTAAAGCATACTCAAATTGATCATCAAGGCTCAAATTTGCATACTGCCAATCTCCCTATCTAATTGGAGCTCTCTTTGGTCTCTGACTAGCCCGAATGACTATATCGCCCGACTCTCCTTCAGCTCCAACTTGAACTCCACCTTGAGCTCTACCTTGAGCTGAATCATCTCTAGCTTCATGACCATCACCATCACTACTAGAGGAAATATGTGGACTATCATGTGATGTATCTTCAACTGCTCCGTCACTATTATCAATAGTGATAGCTCTACTTTGGGTTTGAAAACTGGGAATCTCGGTCTTTTCAGGCTTCTCATCAACTGAGTCTGAACCCTCTGATAAACCTTCCAAAGGTTTGAACATTGCTGACTCATCAAAAGTCACATGTCTGGAATGTATAACTTTCTTCGTAATTGGATTCCAAATTCTATATCCTTTTATGCCATCTGTATAACTAAGAAAAACACAGGCCCTAGGCTCCAACTTATCATGTCCTGTATTGTGAACATAAACTGGACATCCAAATATACGAAAATAACTTAATAAAGTGTTTTTACCTCTCCATACCTCCTCTGGAATCTTCCCATCAATGGCTGAGCACGGAATCCGATCAATAATATGTGCTGCAATCGAAATAGCTTCAGCCCAAAAACCCTTAGACATACCCGTAGTCAATATCAAGCAACGGGCCTTTTCAAGTAGAGTCCTATTCATTCTCTCAGCAACCCCATTGGATTGCGGATCACCAGGTGTAGTAAAATGTCTTTTAATACCACGCTGTTTGCAGCAGTTGAGGAACTCTTTAGAGACATATTCGCCACCATTGTCGGATCTAAGAATCTTCAATTTCTTTCCTATTTGGTTTTCAACAAGAGCAAACCAAACCTTAAACTTCTCAAATACTTCCGACTTAGCTTTCATTACATACACCCAAACCTTGCGCGAGTGGTCATCAATGAAGGAAACAAAATAATATGCTCCACCAATAGAAGCTATAGAGTATGGCCCCCAAACATCTGAATGCACATAATCAAGTACCCTCTTAGAAGTATGCATGCCATCGTCAAAAGAAACTCTGGTTTTCTTTGCCAATACATACTCCTTGCAAAAGTCCATCTTGTTGAAGATTTCTCCCTTGATCTTTTTCTTCTTACGAAGTGCCAAAGCTTGGTAGCATCCAAACTTTTAGAACTATGACTCCAACACATAATTCTCCATGGATAGTGGTACCCATTAGCAAATACAGATTTCGCACCATAACACCCTTCATCAATACAAGTGCCTCTCTAGAAACTCTCAAACCATCTTTGACAATGGTTATTTTGCATCCCAATGGTGCCAATTGGCCTAATGATATCAATGACTTCCAAAGACCTGGGACATAGCGAACATTTGACAGTGTGCAAACAATCCCATCATACATGTGAATGCGAACTGAACCAACTCCCATAGACTTGCATGTAGCATCGTTCCCCATAAGGATAGAACTTCCTTCTTTGGCATCGAAGGAAGAAAAATAATCCTTATTAGGAGTCATGTGAAATGATGCTCCAGAATCTAGAATCCAGTGGTCTGCAACATCAGATACAACCGCCGTCAATAAGTTGCTACAGCCTTTCTCCATCGCAATAGATGAAGAACCATCAGTCTTCTTCTCCAAATCTGGACAGTCTCTTCTCCAGTGGCATGGTTTCTTACAATTATAGCACTTTCCATCTTTAGACTTACTCCGCGAATTAGGCTTCCTAGAATTGGAACGCCCCATATTGTTCTTCACTTTCTTCTCTGCTCTTCCTCTTTCTGCAAATAAGCTTGAGCTACTACTTCCTCCACTACTATCACCAACACCAAACTCTTTCATCTAATATCTCAACTCTTCACTGAGCAAACCTGTCTTCACATCATCTAATTTCAATGTGTCTCTACCATAGATAAGGCTGTTAGTGAAACCAGTGTATCGCTCTGGAAGCGAACACAACAGAACCATTGCTTTTTGTTCTTCATCAATCTTCAACTCAACATACTTCATCTTCATCAACAGGTCATCAAACACACTTAGGTGTGTCTTAATTGAAGAACCTTCCTTCATCTTATAAGTGAAGAAAGTCTTCAATAGGATCAGGTGGTTGGTTAGGGATTTCTTCTTGTAGAGGTCCTCCAACTTCTTCCAAATGCCTCTAGCCGTTGTCTCCTGACTGATTTCAGAAATTACATTCTTTCCCATAGCACGCTGAAGAGTAGTAAAGGCCCATTCTTCCATCTCTTCTAATTCTACTGATGAAATATCAGCAGGCAATGTTTCTGTATCAAATACTACTTGATGAACGTGATTTCTTCTCAAAACTGCTTTCATCATCCACTGCCACTTTTCAAAATCTCCTTCATCATTCCACTTCTCTATCGTCAACTGTGATCCTTACGCCACATAGGAGCCTCTGACGTATGGAGCAACTATTGGCACTGACGTATTATTTTTATTGTTTTCATCTCCTCCTGCCATTCTACCAAACACCTCCTTTGCGAATCTTGCTCTGATACCAGTTGTAAGGGGTGATCAATCCCTTTCAGCGGAAAAACCTCAATAGGATCTTGCAATGATGTGATAGAACAAACAGCTTGAAATGAATATAAATCTCAGATCACAGGAAAAAATTGCAACAGAGAACACACAAATTTATAGTGGTTCCACTATCGCGAGGTAGTGTACGTCCACTTCAATGAGGAAGAGATTTTATTAATATATTCAAGAGATTACAGAGTTTTTTAATGTAGAGTAAAAGAAATGAAGAATACAATGATCTCTCACCACATAACATTCTCTATATTTCTCTTTAAATAGAGAAAAATTTACTTGGGGATGAAACAATTGATTTATGTAAAATAAATCAATTTATGGAAAACTAATATCCCATTAATTAATTGTCATATGATTGATTGATAATTTCCCTTTTCTCCATCAATCAATACTTTCTCCAGTTTTAATCTCTTTCTGTTTCTTTTCTTCATGAAACATGACAACTAATTAAATAACGAATGTTTCCAATATCCCATATTCATTAATATTCCTTCCATTTCTTTCCATTCATTCCTTACACAAAACAGGTAACAAAATTACCATGCATATTTCCATAATTAATTAGATATGGAAATATTGTATCATTAAATTACAATAATAACACCCCAAATAGTGTAGTACTCTTTTAGTCTCTTTGATTTACCAACTTTCATTTTCACTCACACATTATTTAAATATAAACAGTTGACTATAATTGAGATGCAAAAGAGTGCTATATAACCTTCCTGTATAGGGGGTTAAATGACCTCCCTCTATTGAGATGCAAACACATCGTCATTCCCAACAAGTGCCTATATTACTAGAACACCGCCCTGCTAGTATCTCATACCATGGATAAACCTAATGAAGTTCATCTACAGCACTTACGCAATTGAATGCACTGGAGTTTTTTAATCCAAATGCCGTTAATATTCCATCTATCAACGCGGCTAAGTAATCAACCCTCTGTTTTAATCGTAAACAGTCTGTTTCATGGACCATATTGTAATTTTCCAATCACACCATTATTCGCGTATAAAGTCTACAACACCCCCTTCATTTTCTTCCAGCCATCGATTCAATCATCAATTCGTTTCGAAATTAAAAAAAAAAAAGCCCATCGGATTTAATTCTCCCAATTACTACCTATTTATTTTAAATTTCGCAAAAAAATTTGTCAGTTGGAGAATTGCGGTCCTCAGTAAACTTTCGGGCGATTAAAAAGGGGATTTTTGAATTCAATTTGAATACCCAAATCCCACTGCTATCCTGTTTTCCTCCTCATTCTCTACCTCTGTCAGCAAATATCTAATTTATTCCTTCGACTGCGGCGTTTCTCCGATTTCATCCATTTATTTCGAGGAATAGATCGATTTTAAGAGGAGATTCGAGATGCCGGAAGCAGGATACTGTAATTCCAAGAAGACTGACGATATTTGCGAAGACGTTTGTGGTCCGGTAATATTCCTAGATCTGTGTTAATTTTATGTATTTAATCCAGTTTCAAACGAATCATGTAATCGATGTGAAATTGATTTTAACCCAAATATTTCAAAACTGTTTTTTCGCTCATTTTTTTAATGTTGTTTATTTTTTCCAGGCGACAAGAGCAGCTTTAAGCTTATCAAGACTTCGATGTGCTCTCAAAGGTTTCGATCTAAAAGCCCTTTTGCTTTTATTTATCGGAGTACCTGCTTTCATATTTTTAGTGTATTTACATGGCCAAAAGTTCACTTATTTCCTAAGGCCATTATGGGATTCACCGCCAACACCATTTAAAATCATTCCACATTACTACCACCAAAACGTAACTATGGAAAAGCAATGCAAACTCCATGGCTGGAAAGTTCGTGAAACTCCACGGCGCGTCTTCGATGCGGTTTTATTCAGTAATGAACTGGACATACTCTCAGTTAGATGGAACGAGCTTTCTCCTTATGTCTCAGAATTCGTACTATTGGAATCAAACTCTACATTCACCGGTTTGAAAAAACCATTATTTTTTGCCAAAAATAGAGACCAGTTTAAGTTTTCAGAGAGCAGGTTGACTTATGGCAATGTTGGTGGTAGATTTCAAAAGGGAGAAAACCCATTTGTCGAGGAATCATTCCAAAGAGTGGCATTGGATCAACTTATCAAAATAGCAGGCATTGAGGATGATGATTTGTTGATCATGTCCGATGTAGACGAGATTCCAAGCGGCCACACTATTAACTTGCTTAGGTGGTGCGATGATATACCCGAAGTACTGCATCTCCAACTGAAAAACTATCTATACTCATTCGAGTTTTTACTAGATGATAAGAGCTGGAGAGCATCTGTTCACAGATATAGACAAGATAAAACAAGGTATGCTCATTACAGACAGACGGATGATCTTTTAGCTGATTCAGGTTGGCATTGTAGTTTCTGCTTTAGGCACATAAACGAGTTTATATTCAAGATGAAGGCTTACAGTCACGTGGACAGAGTGAGGTTTTCATATTACTTGAATCCTTCTAGGATACAAGATGTCATATGCCGTGGAGCTGATTTGTTCGATATGTTCCCCGAGGAGTATACGTTTAAAGAGATTATAGCAAAGTTGGGTCCTATACCAAGAAGTTACTCTGCAGTTCATTTGCCGAGCTACTTGCTTCAGAATGCTGATAAGTACAAGTATCTTTTACCCGGAAACTGCGAAAGGGAGAGTGGCTAAGTTTTTTTGGTCTTTCTTGTTTAGCTGGATTGGTTTGTGGGGATGGATTAAGGGATGATTTTGCTGTGTTTATAATGTGGGACTACTATTGAAGATTATGGCCTTACCATGCTTTCTCAAGTGCACATTTGTTATGCAAAGGAAAAAAAAACAGCAAGAGGGATTAACTAGCTACTACCGCCCTTCTTCCCTTCTTTCGGTATGTGATGTCACATTGCTTTGTTTTGTAGGAATGAAATGAAGTGACATTTGCCATATTTTTTGTGATATGATGATTTTATTTTTCTTGAAACTGAATTCATTCATGTCTTATTCTTAAAACTTGCCTCGGATGTTTCCCTTGGTTCTTGATTTGTTCACTGCTTATATGCTTTTGAACTTTGATTGTTATGTTGATTGTTTCTTTGCTTTTGAATTATATGTTGGGTAATGAGAGATTTGGGAATATAAAACCGGGCTGTTATGCTTTGGAATATGATATATTCTTGAATTCCAAAGAATTCCAGACTTTTAACATTTGGAAGTAGATGCAGAATAGATACTGATTATGGTACTTTTTTTTCTGTTAGGTGGACCATGCTAACAAGCTAAGTTAGTTTCTTGTTAAAAGTTGATTAAGTTGTTGTGTGTCTTAACACAATCGTTAACGTATGGTTACCGTGTTCACATGTTCGAGTTGAATTTCTGAATAGTGAACTCTTTTAAATAAAAAATATAATATAAGG